>CABFWB010003434.1:0-51485 GCA_902151455.1 Timema bartmani | reverse complement strand
AATCAAGACTTTAAGATAATTATTATATTACTAGTTATAAAAGAAAGTTTAATAAATAAAAATAAAACTATTTCCAAAATCTGACATATTTGTTTAAAAAATAAAAAATATTTACACATTCCCCCACACAGTCATAAGTGTTGGTGTCATTTAATTTCCTGAAGCAAAACTAAAATCAGAAATGGTTCAATTTTTTTATCACCGAGTCTTCTTTCTACATGTTATGATATGATAATTACTCTAATGGGGTAGGGAAGCATTTTAGAGGTAATATTCACGCATTCGCGTGGAAGGAGAGTGGGAAACAATTTAGGAAAAACCCCCTTCAATAGACCTGACTGGGATTCAAACCCTGATCTCCCTGTCTTCAGCAGGCCAGTCTAACGAGAGAATGACGCAGTTCTCAAACTTTTTACCCGTGTGGCCCCCTTTAATTTCACAAGAAGAAGTCGCGCAATCCCACCACCCTCTCCCACCCTTTCGACGAATAAAAATACTTGGTTTGTTTACTGTGCGTATTTTCTTGCCTTCAATTATGTATATGCACATTTTAATAGTTTGTAAGGAAATTAAGAAAACATTTAAATTAGTACAGTTTTATTTAAATAAATTTAATATATAGCTCCACACAAAATAATAATATAGCTTGAACATAGTACATTTAAAAAATTTGTATCTTGATACTATTTAATTTAATTTTTAATCAATCACGCGTCTAATGTTTGTTGGTGTAACTTTTCTCAAGTAATGTTGATACTTAATGGATGTGCTGGTTTCTAAACGCAAAGTTTACTAAAACGTGGATTAATATTAGAAAAAGCACCTCTCAGTTCTTTGGTGACATATTGTATTCCAGGATATTAACCCATCATAGCCTCCAGATTTAAAAATCTAGTTTCACTCGACAGTTGCAAACATTATTTTAGGATAGCATTCAAAATAATTTCAGTAATTTAATAAAAATATTATATTCAATAAACTGATTGCTTTCTCAGTCAACAATTTTTTTTCCTGGTATTAGGTTAGGTCAACTTAAAAACAATAGTTTAATGTCAAAAAAAGTCTTGCACTTTAGTAACTATTGCACCCTCCCTCCCCCCATGGGGGTCGTGCCCCACAGTATGAGAACCTCTGTCTTAGACCATTCAAAATTGTTATATAGCGTATGCACATAGTAGAAATAAGAAAGCTATATACAAATTGATACCACTCCATAGCTCAATGTTGCCAGATTTCTATTACTGACACTATTCAATCAGTAATGGATAGATATTTATTTAATTTTAACTCTGCATATCATCTACTATTATTCGAGTTTTTTTTAATGTAATTTTTTTGTCATTTCAGGGTGTGAAAGATTAGACATTCAACCCCCATCCTTGCATACGGCCATGTTATTTTTTGTTTAAAGGCACATCAACACAAAAATAGTGCAAGCTGAATGGGCAGTGAAAGCTTAAAGGAAAAGTTGTGGTTTTGTAAATATTATGTGTCCTCCTAGATATTCAATATCAGTGAACCTTCGAAATGCTCCCTTTAAATTCCTAATAATTTCTAGAAATATTGTCCTACCTTCTTTCAGCCTCCTGTTCCTCTTGCGGTAAATGAAGCAGATAACGAGCGCCACATTTATTAGCACCAGTAGCGTTCCTGTCACGGCTACCCCGATGATAATGAGTCTGGGTGTGTCGGCCTTGCTCAGGATGTTGGAGATGATCTGTGTCCTATCGCCTTCACCTGATGTTCAGGTGATAACAGATGGAGAGGGAAACAAAAAGAAAACAAACCCACCTGTGAGTCTCTTGTTGGCGCGTCGATGCAGGCAGCAGCCGACAAGTAGCACATTGAGCATGAGTAGCGCCATGCCCACCACCGTGACCACCACGATCACCAGCCCTGACATGCGGCCCTCCCCCCCGGACAACGAGTCCACGTCCTGACTTGGGGAGTGGAAGGAGGGGGGAGCCTCGCCTGCACAGCACACCATGCACCACCACAACACAGGTTACAAGCCAAGCACCGACACCACACAACATCACCAACACTTTAATACTACTCAGCTGAGATTACCAATGAGGGGATATTGATTCGTGAATGGAAACTGCAAGGAATACAACTTTAGTAGTAATCTGGGTTGAAGGTTTGCCCACATATGTTATCATTTTAAGAATATTGTATCTTTTGGATTCTTATTAGAAATAACTCGATAAGCCCTTATGTGTGTGTGTTCATAGTATTGCAATGGAATACACTCGGAAACTTGTCTTTGTGTTTATTTTTAGTGTCATTTAAGAGACAAATAGCATTATTAGCCCCTGAGAGATTTAAAGGTCCACCAGTATATATATTATTAGCGAATAGTGCCCAGATCCACATTTAGAGTGAATTATGAATCACCACTATCCATGTGTTATACTTTGGCCTCACAATGATTCAAACCAGTGTGTTTCAGGAGCAGTTGATATATGTTTCAACCAGTGGCGTAGCTATGAGATGTTTAGAGGGGTTTTATCACGCCTAACCCCTCTACCTCCTCAGATGCTTGAAATAACGTGTTTTTTTTATGTGATCTGCCATCCCAAACTAATTTGGTTTACAAATTTTTGTTATATTTTTGTTCTAGTGTATGATATTATTATTATTATTATTATTATTATTATTATAACTTAACTCAGAGAGTTATTTAAGGAAATCCCATGTCAATAATTTATCATGTAGAGGTTCTGCCTAAATTTACAATATTATGATCTATGTTTTGCATATTGTTACTGCTTTTAACCATTTTTTAGTTATTTGTTATTAATGCTATTTTTTATTCTTATCATTATTAATTACTACTTTTTTTTTCGTAACTATTCATCAGTATATACCATTATTTAGCCATTTTTGTTCATCTTATTTTCTCATGTAAATATATGTAGGCCTACTTTTCAGTGCTGGCCTGTTTTAGGTCTTACGACTGTTGGCCAGCACTATAATAAAGGAAATTGAAATTGAAAATGAAATTATAAGAGTGTGACGTGGGAAGAAAAGAACTGCTAGCGACTATACTGGGCCATCTTGCGTCTACTATATGGTTGCCACCTTTATCGTAGTGTTATTATTATTATTATTATTATTATTGCACCGCGTCTTACTACCCGTTCGGGTTATACGCTTAAGTACTAATTACGCTAATGGATTAGGAGTGGGGAAGGTTAAATTTAGAGGAAGTGAACCCGCATTTGCGTGGAGGGAGAGTGTAAAATCATTTAGGAAACCCCCCCCCCAGTTCACCCGACCGAGATTCGAACCTCGAGTTCCCCGTCCTCGGCAGTCGAGCTCGACACGACTAGCGCGTTAGCCAACTATTGTAGTTTTAATAACAATCACAATTTAATATTTAGCATGATCAATCCCAGTTTGATTATATTTATATCTCATTAAAATAACATTTTGACCAAAATTCCATTTCTAAATAAATACTATATTATTTTTATATTATATTCACCCCAGTAAATTCTACCTTCCTCATCCCTTAGTGTGGATATACGAATAACCCAGAAGCGTAGTAGATGTGGAACACACAAAATACAACACAGGGCGAGGAAGGCCAATATTGAAGAAATGTATCAGAATTTTTTACTGGAGAGAATATGGGAAAATGAAAGTGAAAATTAAAATGATGAAAACCTTCCTCAGTGCATATGACCAGGATTTAAACCCAAGCCCAACTTCCTAGGTAAAATCTGACCATAATAATTTGTTTGTAACTTATACACGCTCTAGTGATGTATTAGTGCACAGAATTCTTAAACATGTCACTTGTGTAAGGAATGTTAGTTAGTATCCAGTGTTATGGGTGAGTCAAGCTTCAAAATAACCTTCAAATCTTCGAAATATTTTAAAGGATGAAGAAAACTTTGATTTATTATGGACGGAATTGAATTATCTCACTAAATGTGACGTATTGCAACAATAATTTTTAGAACATTTACTAAGCGTTATTTTAATATTGACTTGTGGGTAAATGACATTAACAATGTAAGAATGGAAAAATTCAGATATATGGCCACAAAGAAAGTGTTTTTTTTTTACTCTAAACCTTTTTCTTTACATAAATGCATTTAATGGAATTATATTATAAATTAAGAGTAGTGTTATGTGTAGGGGTGTGTGAAACTTCAAAACTTCGACTTGGTTTGAAAACAAACATAAGGTTCGACTTCACTTCAAAAACAAATTATGGCCTCGAAGCTTCGCCAATAAAAAATATTGACAGCTAAAATACTCCATTTATATTCAATTATAGCTATTCTATGCTGTTTTGTACGTTACAAATTAATATTAATATGGAAAGAATCTAAAGAAATTGAATTGCATGTTGTGATAATAGCTTGATTTGTCGGAGTAACACATTACAAACAATTGTGCAATTAAAAATTTCCCAAGTAATTTTATTACATAGATTAATATGTTGTAGAAGCTTTCAGTTAACCTACATTTGAAAAACAAAATTAAAGATGGATATTCAGTAGACAATAATGTTTTATTCATTCACATTGGGTTAGAGAAATTTGATCTAAGGATTTACTATAAAGTTTGTAATGAAATCCCAAAATAACATACCTTAGCTATCATCTTGTGAACTTTCATTTAAATACTAACACTCATCGGCCATATGACATTTACTAATAAAATATATTGATTTTTACTTATTGTAATTATTGATCTCTATGTGACTTTGTGGTCAGAGTTCCTTACGACAGATCCAGAGGTCCTAGGTTCGATCCCTGGTGCCTTAAAAATTTATCTGTGAAACAGTTGGTCTAGAAGGGGGTCAAACTCAGCCTTGTGAGGACAAATGAGGAGCTACTTCAATAAAAAAGTAAAGAAGTAGCACCTCCGATTTAGAAAACTGAGAATAACAGCTGGAGGGTTCGTTGTGCTGATCACATGACACCTTCTATCCGAAAATGTTGACAATATCATTGCTACGGCGGCGGCCGCTCTGTCAGTATTGCTCAATGGGTGCGGGCTTATACTATAGAGTTTTTTTATGTATCTGATATAGTTGTAGCGCATCTTTATTAATATAATCTCCCTATATTCACACATATTTCTTGTGATTTTATGTGGGCCTGCAGTTTTTCTGGACAGTACACAAGTATTGTCCTTAAATATGCTCGTTTAATTTTTTTTTTAATTAAATTCATCCATTTGGTAATGTGAAACTTTTTATAAGAAAGGAGCTGGAAGCATGTCAATATGTGGTCAAAATGAATGAGACAAATGTTTATGAAAAATATAACTTTTGTATTTAAGAAGTTGAAAATATGGTGATTACCCTATATTTGTAAATCCTTTTCTTGCTGTTAGCTCATAAAATATATTGATATAATATAAGTTGTTCTATATATATATATGTCCTACTGCATAGTAGCTTTGTGTTATGGACAGGATGGACATAGAGTAACTAAGCAACATGCGCCGGTACCATTTAGTGGTGTTAAGAGAGTGTGAAGTTTGCGAGAGTATTGTTAGTGCTTATTGGTTAGTGTTAGCTCTTAATGGTAAAATAGTTAGTTCTGCATTCCACATAGTTAAACTAAAAATACTATGTTAAGGTATGATAGTGAAAATTAGACATTTTGAAAACAATTTAGATATTAGAATGATACAAGTATAAATTAGCAGTAAAATGCTATAAACAATTATACATTTCAGAATATTTTATAAAAAATTAGTACATTTCTATTCTAAACAACTTCCTACATTGAACCATAAGACAAGAAATTATTTTAAGTCATTTTTAAATTAAATTTTATCGATAAAGAAGCTGCTAGTGTAATTTTACTTTTAAGACAAATAATTGCCTCATTACTTGGAAATGTATTAAAACAGTGTGCAAACACTGTAAAATAATGTACTTTAAATGATAGGAAAAGAAGTTAACCTGTAAAGATAGTCAGGTTGGGCTTCGATAGACACAAATAAACTTCTGTCTTTATTTCTTCATACTCACTTTTTTTTTTCTCAAAAATATGAGAAAAAAATTGAAGGCTTCATGTTTGAAAAATTAACTTTGAGTACTGTCAGGTAAAATTTAAAAATCATGTCTGTGTATAACCTGAATAAGTAGTGAGATGTGGTTGAAAATAAAAATAAATATGTAGTTGTGAAAGTTACCAAAGTTGGAATTGTGTATGAAGAAATGAAGAGATAAGTTAGTTTTCTATCAAAGCTAGCCTCTATTTTCAATTAATATTACTTTCCTATTACTTACATTACATTACATTATTTCATAAGCATTTAGTAATATCGTTTCTCCTTAAAAAAATTACTTCTACAAAAATTGTATTCAAGTATCATAAATATTTTTGTATAGTTCTTGTAGAAGATAGAATTTTTAAATACAAATAAAATAAATTATATTTTACCAAAATTCTTCAAGAACCTGTAAATCTATTGTTTAGTTTTTTTTAATGTAACCAACAAGAGGCGCTTTATTATGACTGTCCTTTAATATAAAAATGAAAATATCAAAAATAATTCAACTTAATATACCAAACATTTACGCTTTCTTTACCAAATAGAAATAGTCCACCCTACTTTAGACTTTAAAAAAAGTTCAGTTTTTGAGCTTTTTAATGAGCCAAAAATTAATTTTGAAACTATACTGTAAGGGAGTTTTTTAAAAATGCAAAAGGTTGTTTAGGCTCCAGAAGTTTGGCACCAAACAAATACCAGATATCAAAATCAAAAAATAGTGGAGCAGTGACAATTTTTTTAATCCAGGTGGAATGCCCCAATGACCCTGAGGAACACTAAAAAGTTGCTCGAATAGTACATTACTTGTATCTATTGTGAGTTGACCCGTCCCCCAGTATATTAAGTTGATGAGCTTACTTGAGGTCTTGACTTGGAGAAGGTCCGGCAGATATTTGCTACTGCCCAGTTTATTGAATGACATGATGCTGAACGTGTAATCTGTGGCCATACTCAAGCCTGACACAGTGTAGGAAGTAGCATTGGGCGCCACAACGTCAACGTATGTATAACCCTCCGAGAGTGTTGCACTGTGCCTGTAGCGTATCCTGTACGAGGGCTCCATGCCTCCATCAAACCCGGGGACCCAAGACAAGGTGACAGAGTCGTGGGTCACGTTTTGGACGGTGAGGGAGGAGGGGGTGTCTGGTGCGGAAGTCACATCCAGTCGGACTGTCGTGGTCGCAAAGCCGATCTCATTTCTCACCACACACTCATAGCCACCATAGTCTGCTGGTCGGACATGTTGAACTAACAACACTGATTCATAGGTCACTAAGTCCACCTGAAATAAGAACATACCAGCATAAGTCAAACAGTACCACCAACATAACAACATTCCAGCATAAGTCAAACAAAAACTACATTTAAAGTCATGTAAATGGTATTATTAAATTTTCATTTATTGATTTTTCTTATTTTAGTTTACCATTATCATTAGTAGAATTTTTCATCATAAAGGGTATGAATGGATATTATCACTAATTTTATGTACAAGTGTATTCCAGTGACAACACAGGTAGTCACAAACTGAACTAATCTACGGTTGAATGTACAAGTTGTTAGCCTGCTAACAATGTATTTGATCTGCCATAGAAAAAGAAAAATCACGAATTTTAAATGCCTCTAGAAGCTCTCTGGAGTTAATTTGATGGTAATAAAAGGTGGAGATTAAATACTAGGTGCTATAAATTTGTTTAGCATTTAAAAACTTACATTGCACCTGCTCTGTCCAAGTGCTAAAATGTACACTAATCACTTCTTAAATAATGGTATAAGTGTTGGTATATCCGGGGAGGAGGGGTTTTGCCCCTTTAAAATAATTTCACCCCTGGAATAAATTTTCCTCCCACCCCCCTTCTCTTAGTTAAGTTCAGTTCCCTTTTTATTTTCTCAAATAAACCGATTAAAAACAAACTAAAAATAGCTTCCTAAGGAATAAATTAAAATTTTAAAAACAAGTCTAGGACTATTTTAAATATCTTCAATAATTTCAAAAAGATTTTCTGATGTAATATAACTTCTAATAAATTCTAGAAAAAAATAATTTTCAAATAAATTTCAGGTGAGGATCATCATTCCAATAGCATAAAGGCATCCAAATGTCAAACGTTTGTGAGGTAGAGTGGTGGGGCCAGGGAGGGTCAAGTCCCCCAAAACCACTTTTGGTCAGTTGCTATTCAACCCTACACAAATAAAATTCTGCTGCCACTGACCCAAATGACTCCTATATTTATGAGACTCAAGAGGTATTGAAAAGGGTGACCTATGGCCGGGGGAAGAGGTTGGGGCTATTTGTGCCCTGGGTAGTCAACTTGCTCCTCCAGCGACCTTATCCACAGTCAGATTCAGTTAGGAATACACTTTTTTGGCAGTTATAAATGTTCCTTAAAACAATTTTCATATATGCATATGTCAAGTCATGTTATTTGCAGCAGTCACATTTGATAGATATTATCAATATCTATAAAATAATACCAATGAAATAGTAAAATGTTATCAGTTTTGACAGCAAAAAATATGTTTGTATTTTATAAATGGCTCTTCCTACTAAAAACGAAAGTAGACTAGATTGGTTTGTTCGTTTACTTGAATTCATAGTGTTAACTTAGAAAATAAAATTTATCATTTGGGATAAGAGCAGTTTAACCTACACAACTATTGTTCATTCGCCATAGGAATGGTGGTAACTGACAGCTAGCGGAAGATGTAAAAAGGGTTAAAACAAATTTGTTTGTTGTGAAAGTTTTGACTGACAAAAGTGACAACAAATTAACATTTAGTCTCACAGATGATGTGGTTTGGTGGATGGATACATGAGAGTAGATCTGGTAATATAGTCAGCTGTCAGTTACCACCATTCTTTGGCGATTGGACTATAACTAACTAACACTAGTCTACATTAGACTTAACCTATCCCCACCCTCTCGTTCTTCTTTCTTTCCCGACTTACTTGCGAAGTGTACTTGGAGATACTAATCAAATAGTTTCCAGTTGAAAGGTTTTGTTGTTTCTTAATCTCAAAGACTTACCCCCTTCCACAGCTCCCCTCACATTAATTATTACTTCCTATTTCCTTTGTCAACATTTTGTAATAGTCTATATAGCTTTGTTGCCGGACTAATGAACACAATCGCAAACTATTTAAAAAAAATGATCTTTAGCAATACAATAGTGGTGACAAGCGAAAAACTCATATTTATTATTTTGTTTGAAATATAATAAGGCAATATTAATTAATTAGGTCAAATTTTGTGGGGGAAGGGGTTGAAACCTCGCCCAAAAAGACCTGGCTATGGCCTTAATATATATTTTTTTTATTTGAGGCATTTAATGTGCACTTTCTGAACCAAGACACAGCAGCACACGAGAATTTCTATGAGTGAGAGCGAAAGCGCCTACCAATTTTGCCATTAAAGGTATTTTCACATACTTTTCAGTGTTCTTTTACATGCCACAATTGATATGGGACCTACGCTTTACTTACCCTCTGAAGGAAGTTGCACTACAGATATTTATCGCTTAAGAAAAGTCTGTTGGCCCCGGCTGGGTTTGAAACCACGAACATCGGGTCCTGAAGCAAGCACTTTACCCCAATATCAGCCTTGCTATAGATATACATAATAAAAAGTACAAGGAAATGTTGACAATGTAACTCACTTGTTTAATATCAACAAAGTATTTCTCAGTCTTGTTGTTATTAGGGATGCTTGCCCCCTCTCTTGACCAGGTAAAACGAACTGTGGGTGCACCCGATGCTCGGCACATCAAGCGAGCTGTATCACCCGTATTACTCGCTGCCTTCGATATCTTTGGTGAGGTGTCAATTTCCGGTTTATCTGGAAGGAACAATATTCATAACATTATACAATATGTATGTTAAGCTATTGATTGAATATAGGGATATAGAGTTTTCCGACCTTTTAAAAGATACTTATTCAAGTGGCAATTTCAAGTTATTTGTAAAATGCTATTTGTTTGCCTTGTATAGAGAGTCTAAGTGACTGACTAATGATTCACTATTAACTATCTTCTTTACTTGTTTAAATGTGGTTTGCATCGTGTGCAACTGGGATGGTATTGTGCAGATGACCGTTGAAATGTCAAGGTCAACAACTCAGCAAAATGGTTGTTGAAGAGATAGGGTAGGAGGCATAGATAAAGAAGGTATAGAAACTATACGGATGATCCTCGAATACTTAAGGATATTCGAGGATTCGAGAAAATTTTAGATTCAAGACTCAAATCTTTAAAAAAAAATTGTTTTTCAATATTTCAAGGGAAATTTGTTTTAGAGCCTTGATACTGCTTATTGGTGGTTCAGGACCAACTATGATAATAGGATGAACTCAACACCCAAGCCCCATACCAGTAATTTAACACTTTATGTAATTTATGAATGTTATAATGAATGGTTTATAAGAAAGAATGTTAACATTTAGTTACTATTTGTATTTTACATATTTCTATTTTATTTATATATACTCTTATGTTCATAATTATTTCAAAATTCGGGAATCGAAGATATATTGGAGATTCGGATTCGTGAAATAGTGGATTCAACCCTACTCTAAAAGAAAGGCATCTCCTGTAGAGCTGATAGAATACGAAGTTTTTAATATGAAGCTCAAAGATGATCTTGTATCAAACAACAAACAACTTACAGAGACATTCACTTTTCAAAAACTAGCCAAGGAAGGACCACTCCAAATAGCTTCTAAAGGTATCTGATTTTTAAAAAAATGCACGCAAGGATCACTTCAATTAGCCTCTAAAAGGATTCAGTTTTCAAACCTGTTTCGGTGGAAGAATGCTTTCAATAGCTTCTAAGGGCATCTTATTAAAAAAAAAAAAATCCTGGTGAAGACCATTCCAAATAGCTTCTAAGGCCAAACTATTTTTAAAAATTAGTTTATGGAGTTAGCAAAGTGTATTCCAAATTTCAAAATAATTTTGATAAGCACTTCTTAAAATGGCTTTTAGAGACATCAAATTTCAAAACCTTGTGGGAGGAGCACTATTATAAATAGCCGTTAAAAGAGTATACATCTCAAAAATTCTCCAAGGGAGGACCACTGCAAACAGTTTCTAGAAGCATCCAAATTTCTAACATTAACTTGGAGAGAGCAGGGTAGAAATTCTCTGAAAAACTATTTTGTTACTTCCTTTCCCCCCAAACACGTCAGAGGTCTAATGTTTTAACCCCCTCCACCCCCCCCTCCAAAAAAATTAATTCTCCCTACCCCCATGAGATCAAGAGTATACCTTGGTGCAAAAGTGTCCTATGTACAGCTTAGCCCTTTCCCTGGCGCAGGCATTGAACAACGTCTTTATTTGGCCAAACATTCCATGGTGCAGGCATGAATCAACATTTTATCGCAATAAGTTATTGTAATGCCATCTATCAATGAACCACTGAACTTTTAACCAATTTGAATAATTCATAATGAACCTGATAGATGGAGCTACCAGTTCAATGCTATAATATGACCATGAATGAATTAATAAATGAATAGTAAATATTTGTTGGATAAGAGTATACGAGTAGAAAAATCATGCATGCTCTAATTTATTTTTATGGTAGAAGAACCAGGTGAACATATGCACTCCAGAAGGTCATGGTGGAAGTCAAAATATTTTATACTTCTGCACACCCAAAACTGTTTTCATAAATGCTTTATAAAAACTGTATTTAATGCTACATAAATAACATGCATTTCTCTTATATTTAAGACCTACATTTAACAATAAGGTGGACAGACTTGACAGTCTCATTGCCAATCCCGTTGTTGGCCACACAGTCAAACAAGCCATTGTCTTCTCTGGTGGGCTGTTTCACCATCAGGTACGATGTGTTGTTGCGGAAAGACTGCTGCGTACGTTCGTCCATGTCAGAGAAGCCCTCTCTCTTCCAGACAACATATTTCTCGCTCATAGGATTGCCCTCGACCACACAGTACAACTGGGCGTCATCCCCTGGGCTCACCATAACGAATTCTGGCACTTCTGTGACCGTAGCACTGTCTGCAGGGAACACAAGGACATCCTGGGTGTTTAGTACCATTTTGTTTTCCCCCACACATTTTAACTATGCTAATGATGTAGGAATGAGGAAGGTGGAATAAATAGGAAATGTACCCCCATTTAGTGTAATGGGAGAATGGAGAACCATTTAGGGAAAATCACCCCCAATACACTTGGCCAGGATTTTAACACCAACCTCCTCGTCACTTCCAACAGTCTTGCCAATTTTACCACATGCCTGCCAATACAGGTTGGGTGTCAATTGCCAATATCAAGCTTATATTGTATGTTTAAAAAGTGTTTTGTTTTACATATGCGTGTGTTCCCAATAGATCACTTTTTAGTTGTAACCTTTGTGTCAAACGTTTACTTATCCTTTTCAATTAATTTAAAACTATTAGTTTGCTATATTTTTTTGAAAACTGAAATATGTAATGAATCACAATTTGATTCACTAACCTAAACCAGCTATGCCAGCCGGAAATATGACTGTCCACATGAAATGTTTGTCACTTACAATGCACAGTTAGGTTTATCTTGACCACTGTGGAGCCTTCGCTGTTCACTGCCTCGCACATGTACACGCCTGCATCCTCTCTCTTCAGTCGTGTAATGTTGAGTACTGGACCATCAGTAGTCAACCCTTTACTCAACACCGAGCCGTCCTTTGTCCAAGTGTAGACGATACTTGATGGATTCCCGGTAGCTTTCAAACTCATGACCAGTGGTTTGCCCTCGACACCAATCTGAGTCTCACTTGGAAGCTCTTCGAAGATTGGTTTGTCTGTGTAGATGAACATCAAAACATTATTGCAACACAACTTTTAATTTTGCTTTAAGTCTGCCAGTAGTGTTCAAGTTAAAAACAAAAAACAAAACGAGTGTCAAGGAACCTCTTTGGTGCACATGTGTCACCAGTCCCCGGGGTATCTAATCTAAACTGGCAGTTTTTGAAACTTTCAAAATCTCAAGAAGCTATGTAAAGGAGGTTCCTTCCATTTTCTTCTTCTCTTTCTTTTTCTTCTCCAAATCTTTTATACTACACACTGCCACCCAAATCACCCTCTTTACAAGTATTATGACCATAACAACTTGACGCCAAGATGGGTGCCACTGAGGTTTATCATTATATTAGTAAGGGGACAAAGAAGATGGCAGCGACGACCAACAATATTGTATCATAGCAAACTTTAAATATGGAAGTTTAGTTCCAATTTCCGGTATCTGAAGTTTACATGTTTTTATATAAATATTCAACTCAAAAATATTATTGGTATTCCAAGACAATGAATGGATGCAATGGTTCTTTGTTCTGATATTTTTGGAACTCAAAATAAATAATTGATTGAGGGATTTAATGGTACAAGAAACTCTAAAGTTCATTGCTGCACTTTAAAAAGTACGCCACCTATCCCTATCTTAAGCTAGTTCTAGCCAGTCCACCTCATTACAACTTATCTATTTCAGTTTCATTCTAATTTTATCCTACCATTTGTGTCTAGATCTTCCCACTGGCCTATTCCCCTTGGGTTGGCCAGTCAATAGCTTTAGAGAGATGAAGTGAAATAAAGGAACGGAAGCTTGTTACCAAATAAAAAGTGTGTTGATGACTAGAAAAATAGCTAAACATATATTTATAATAACGAGTGAGTACAAATAACGATATATGTGGTACTTTACAAGGCACTCACACAAGACCTCCAGCGTGATAGCATCATGAACACTTCTTTGAAGAGCCTCATTGATGGCCTGACAGGTGTAGACAATGCCGTTGAGTTCTGGTGTAATGTTGAGAGGCAGTACGATGCTCGACACTTTGCCTCCATGAAGTCCCGCTCTGGTCACGTTCATAACACCAGGGACAGGAATACCCTCTCGCCACCAGCTCAGTCGAGCCTCTGGGTTGCTTGAACTTGAGTCACAGGTTAGGGTGGCTGGCTTGTCGTTCACCAGTTCCAACGGCTCTTTACGAATAACTACATGGTCTGGTGGAACTGGAAGAAACATCAGGTTCTTGTAAGTTATTTTTACTAAAAAGAGCACTGAATGGGCGAAATTTAAATATAGTCACAATCGATGATAATTGGTCAGTTAAATTGTTCTCACAGTTTGGGGGGTATAATGTGCTTATACCGATTGTTTGAAACATAGTGTTTTGGTATCATAACATTATCAAAATGCATTATCATACACGAGTAATACACAAAGATTTTGAACATAACAATAACTAACAAGATTTAATTAAGTGTAGATTTTTTAGTATTCAAATAAACACTTGCCACACACTTTTTATGGAAGGCTGCATCATATTATTTCAATGATTAGTGATTATCAGGAATACAGACCTTCAACCAACCAGCTATCTCTAGAAGGAACTATGCATTTAGCTCAAACAACAATTTCACACTAATCTTCACTAACTTTCTCCACAGTTCCCTATCCTTGCACTCTCTTCGCTTCAACAAAATCCATAGACTGATTGAGTCACATGCTTTTTTATTCTTAAAACTTAAGAGTTTTTGATCCACACACTCTACCTTCATATATTTGCTTCGTCACCCGATCCACACTCATCCTCTCAGCGTACCCAAACCAACGTAGGATTCTCTTTCAAACCACACTCCTTCTACACCCATTCATTACTGACTCTGTCCATACGTGTGATTCAACATGCATTTCTTAGATATCTTATTCCAACCACATTCACCTTGCTCTTGTGTTTTTATCTGACAAACCCACACTTCATATCCATAAAATAATATTGGTGTTAACACACTTTAATATATTGCCATATGTGCCCCTTTATATACCACTTCATTCTTTGCAATAGTCCACATACATCCAACTTCCGAGACGCTTTCACTCGTCTGTCGATTTCACCATCCATCCTTCCATTTTTACAAGACACACAAAATCATTCACTTGTTCTAACAGTTTTCCATTTATACTACTGTAAGTTGACAATCATTTCCTGATCCATCCTTATCATTTATATAAAGATCCATTCTGCCTGTCACCACATTCAGATGATTTAATGCATTCTGCAAGTCACTTTTATTCTCGACCAATAAATACAGAATCATTTACACTCTTACATTCACATTGTCCATTTGTACACCAACCACGTCCTCACAAGCATCCCTCATACACTTATCTGTGAATACATTAAACAACCTTGGAGACATAACACAGCCCTAGCTAGGTTTAGCACCATTTATTATCCCCGATGAAAGTGAATATGAATTTTTAAACTAAGCATGCACCTATACCCTATCCATGGTAGGAAAAAAGGCCTGAAAGGTCTCTTTTCCTACCAAAATCCTAATATATAGTAGAATTCTGGTAGGGATCTAGGCCTTTCAGACCATCATTCCTACTATAAATGAGGTATAATTTAATTGGCCATCCCTACTATATATTATAAGAAAATCACTTAGTAATAGTGCTAAAATTTTCCATGCATTAGTTATTAGGTTCAATTAAGAACAGTAATGTTTAGTTATATTGTGCTGAATAGGTTTTCATCCAAAGAACATGATACATTATTTTAATAATTAGAAATGTTATTTATAAAACACGACTAATTTTTGATTGATTGATTTGAAAAGGCATCATCAGTTAAAAAACAACCCAATAAATAATACCTAACCAAAATGTACTTACAATAGACATCTAAAGTGACCGTTTCAAAAAGAGGAATTTCTGTGGCAGAGTTGGAGGCTTCACACTTATATCGAGCTTCATTGTCTGTCACATTCGTCAAAATGGTCACTTCTGCCGAAACAGATCGGTCAGTGACTTTTGTTACAGAGTTGATCTGAGGACACACAAACACACACATACTCTGTCAGATAAAATAATATATAGCGAATTTGAAACTGGCCCATTCCAATCTGGTTTAGGTAGGTGCTGTCCTGTATTTTGTATAGTGCCACACTTGAGGCATAATAAGTCTGACTATGAAACTGGCTGTTAAGGCCCTTGGTCCTGTCGAGTGCAAGTCTAAAACCTATTTTGTGGGATGGTGGGAGGGAGGGTGAAAGGCATGGCGTGGCTTCACAACCGACCAAAGTATCCTTCCGCGCCAACAAGAACAGACGGATCATGGAAACTGTAGATGGCGCTAGCTACTGAACAGGTCTTGCGGAAAAATCATACATTTGAAAATATCAGTTTTTTCGAGAATGAGTGAAATATTTATGTTAGTATTTTCAACACACCTTCTAAGATAATGTTATGATGTTTATTAATTGTTACATTTTCTTATTTTTTGTTATGAAGCCGGCAGTTTTCTATTGAAAAATGTCAATTTTATCGATATTTGATTACTGTCAAAATTACAGAGGAGGTGTGTATATAAAAAGTACAACTTAATCAACATGCTTCTATTCTTTAACCAACTGTTTCCAAAAAGAAAATTGCAAAACAATAAAAATGCTTGAAGATAACCGTTTGTTCCCATGGCTCTGCATTTCCACACTAAATGATAAGGGCCAATCGCCTTAAGGTGGGACGAAAAGGAACAAGAGTTAAGGTCTGTATTATCACAGTTTAAAAAAACAAAACTTTTTGCCCAAAATAAATAAAATATTGCTCCATTAGACGTGTTTAGTTTAATTTTCTACTCATGGTGATTTCGACAGTTAATTTATATTTGCTTATGGCAATTGTATATTTTACCAAGGACTACTATTTCTCTTCGTTTAATAATAATGTCCATTCAAATGCCAGCTTATGCCAAGTAGTCCAGAACTGATGAGATTACTTTCCATTTGAACATATACCTTTTAAACTAGGATTACTAGGTTTCATTATAATTATTATGTACTTAATGAAATGTTGTGTAGGTAAACCTACCTTTTTATCGTTTTTGTACCAGGTGATTGTGGCGAGTGGGTTTCCGCCAGATGATATACAGGAGATCTTCTGAACAGTGCCGGCCGCCAAGTTCACACCCTCGGAGTAGCCATGAATTATTGGTTGGCTTGGGGGATCTACCACACAAAATTAGATAGAACACTATTTTTATATTTCCCTTAAAATAGATGATGGCGACAAATGGATTTACTTGTTTATATTTTACACACACTGACGTAACTTTTTTTTTTTAATTTCAAACAAATTTCAATTATTTTTTTAGCTAAGATCATGATTGATAATCACCTCTAGAACCCATTTTAGCACTTCAGTGGAGTAATAAATTTTGTATCTCTGGATTGTGAAAGAAGGTGAAAAACAAATGGTGTTAGTTCATTATAAGTGTTATTCCAGGCACTTTTAACTTCACTTGTGTTAAGTGCATGTTAAACTAATAGTACAATAGGGCCTATGTATCCGCTGATTCAGTATCTGTGGTTTACCGCTGCTTGATTTTATTTAATTTTAATTAAAGAAAAAAATTGTTACTAAGGGCATTGTGCTATCATATCACTGTCATCATCATCATCTTCATCATCATGTGATTGTCACAACAATAGTAATGGAGAATTAGTAAGTATACTGTAGTGTACAATGCACGTTATTATGGCTTTATTTAATGTTGGTAATGTCTTATTGTGAATAATTTACAACTAAACTTTACCGTATTTATGTTTGTTACATTAATATCATGTTATATAATAGTTCGGCACTATCCGTGGTTTCACTCAACTGCGGTAGATCTAGGAAGTATTACCCGCGGTTTCGGAGGCCCTACTGTAATAGTACTAATCAACATTAATTAAATTCACTTTATCAGCAACAAGAATACCTGGCCTACTTGGCTACAGGAGTTCACAGTTGATAACTAGAGAGTATAAAAGACCTAGCACAGGAATCTCAATTCAAACACCGCCGAGTCATTTTAAGGTGTCCACTCATACATACAGCTCACAACTCTTTAGAACTACTCTTCTCACAAAATGGCCTGGACGACTTCTGGCCAAATATTTGTTATGAGTGCACAGGGTTATGTGAATTAAACATGTTATGTCTCCTCTCAACGTAGGTTTGGGAAGGTAAAATGTTTGTGCTTATTTAATTGAATACAAAGTGCTAAAAAAAAGCTGGATATGAAACCAAATTTAAGTTCATAGCTTTAATCATATCAACCTAATATTATCGTTGAAAGACAAGAAATGGCGTCAGCCATTTCATAGATGATTCACAATGAATATGCACAGACACCCAACAACTAATAATAAGGTTTGGGACATTAAAAACTAACTACAGTGTTGAAGAAATGATTTATGCTTATAAATTATACGCTTAGGAATTCCAGGGGAACCATTATCAGTTTCTAATTTCACAATACTTTCATTATATATTTTTTTACCAATAATCCCACTAAAATCACAACTCTTAGCATGCACAGGTTCCTGTTTTTTATTGAGTTCAGAAGAAGTTATCAAATTCAAAAAGGTTACGAACCTAATGGTTTTCAATGCAATGTATGAATGACAAGGATAAATACTAACATAGAACATTGATGGTGTGAGTGCTGACAACATTCTCCGTGAGTTGCATATTCAGTCCATGGCAGATGACCACAAGTGACCTCCTGTTAGGGCCAACCATCGCGGTGATGTTGGATGTGGTGACCCAGCCCCCTTCAGGGCTGACCACAGTCCGCGAGGTTGCGTTACGTATATGTCGCCCTGCCACCATCCATTTCACCTCGGCAGGAGGGTTGCTGTTGGCAGTGGTGCAGGTCAGGGGCACAGAGTCACCCACACGGGCCTCTGTGGGGCCAGAGATACTAACCTGGGCTGGGGCAACTAGATGGGACACAAAATAAGCACTACTTAGTAAGTAGATATCTTTGTTAGTGATTTAGCTCATTTATTTATTTATAAGTGCTCACAAATTTGAAATTGGCACCAGTTTTAGCATGGACATTGTGGGAAGTATTGTTTGTTCTCTACTGTAATTAGTTTAATGTTCACTAACCATGTCCATAAACATGAAGACTATAATAGTTGTAACATTTTATATTAATAACAAATTAAATGCCCAAAACCAAGATTAATTATGGAAGATAAACGAGATAAAACAACATTTGAAAGTTAGATTACGTGTCTACAGTATTTTATTTAATGGTCTGAAGACTCTAGAATCTAGATTATGTAAACTTAATTGAGAATATTAGACCTAAAACAAAGTCTATTTCTGAATTGAAACATTTTTTCAAATCATTTCACCGGGCAAGTAAATGGAAAATATAGTTAATAGTAAAAATATCTAAACTAGTAGAGTATATACATTGAATCAAGCATGGAGATTTCCTCGTCATTGTGGCCATAGGATGCAAACCTAGCTTAGTCAAATGCTGCTGCTGCTTAAATGGTTTAGTTCTCACCGAATTGTTTTATTAAATGTAAGCAATTAGCTATTTTTCATTATTAGTGTTTATAAATAATAATTTATTTGATGATACAACTTTAAAAAAAAAAATAACTGCTGTCCTTTCATAAGAGCCTGCCTCACCCTTGGACAATGCATAATTTAGGTAGTTATTACAGCCTGAGCTAGGTGTCACATCGTGGTGCAGTTTTTTGTATTAGACCTTAGAAAACAATTAAATTGAGACTAGTGAAGCCATTTTATTGTATTTACAAAAATTACAACCAATTTAAAAAAGGATTATTTTAAAATGAAAAATCTCTTAAATAGATGCCAATTTTGTTGTTTGACAAATGAAGAAATACAGAAAACCACACAAAGATATTGTTTCTGGTTTGAGTAAACTCTTGTTACTAATTTCTTGGCTAACCGGCTGTGAGACGGGCGCTTAATATTTGTACGAACATCACTTACAAAGCACTGTGAGCTCAATCTCGGTCTTCAAGGGGGCCGGACTCATGACATTGGAGGCCTCACACCGGTAGTGTGCCTTGTTGTCGCTCGCGTCTGCAGTGAACGTGTAGACGTTCTCAGATAGTCTTCCAGCTGTGCGGTAAGCCATACGTATCTGCTCCCCGTTCTTATACCAGATGAGTTGGGCAGGAGGATTCCCTCCTCGAGATCTGCACACTAGTTCCACAGTTTGTCCACGGCGGATTGTTTCTCCTTCCGTGTAACCTTCGATGTAGGGGACACCGGGAGGGTCTGCAAGGAATATCATAGTAAAGGAATGGATTCATTTCTAGATACAATATGTATTTTAATGTTGGGCTAGAATTGTGGGAAAATAATTTAATTACCGTATCTTAAGTACTATGATAAAATTTTTACTGTGTGAGAATAGCAACCAGATTTTTTTTAAAACTAATTAACTAATTCTAAATAATCATGGGAGACCAAATAATACCCATGTTTTGGTTTTACTTAATAAATTATAAAACATAGTATCAGTGAATAGCTTAAGTAACTATCTGCAGTATGCATTTTAAAATGCTGAGGATGTCCTAACTACATAAAAGAATATTTTTTTAAAATTTATTATTTAATTTTAAGGATGTTGCATACCTGTGACACATAGATCATTGCTATGCAAACATTTCTCCTAAGAGCTTTAAGGAAAAATACTATACATTTTTAGATACTTATATTTAATTACTCTATGTCATTGGAGAATTATTGCGTTAAGACTTAAGTAGTATATGTTTACAACTAAAGCTCACAAAATTGTATTAATATATTTGCAAATATCTCAGAAACTGCTGCTTTTATAAAAATATATGTCAAATAAAAGTTTTTTATTTCTAATAGTCCTACAATTTTGCAATGATAAGTTGTTTAGTTTCTCAAATAGTTGTGGAGATACGGAAATTAACGCTTCTGTAAAGTACCCTAAAAATCATTTTCATAGGAAAATGAAAATAGCCAGTTTATTTATAATCTTAATCAACGCCTAGATACGAATTTTAATCAAAATCGTTTGAGCAGATTTTGAGAAAACCAAATTTTTCTCTTTTCGCCCTTCAGTAAACTACCCTTAATTTTAAGTTTTTATAGACACACAGACAGACGGCATTGCAAAGACTATTTTTTAGGGTTCGGGGGGTCATGAGACGTCGACATCCATCAACATTTCAGGTTAGTTTTTTTTTACGGTCGCAATACTTAAACTTTAATGTCCAAAAAGTTAAAAAAATTCATATAATTGCGTATAGATTGAAAGTTATTGATTTTATAAAAATATGTTTCGGATAAAATATCTGTATTATAAATATATATACATATTTGTAATGCTAAGTAATTTCATATCTCAAATAGTTTCGGAGCTATTATAAAAAATGTTAATTGACGCATCAGACCGGAGCCCTTAAAGCCATTTTGCCGAAATATTGAGGGTAGCCATTTTGTTTGGAATATTTATTAATGTTTATAAATGAAATTTAATCAAAATCGTTAGAGCCGATTTTGAGAAAATCGACTTTTTCTCTTTTTGCCCTTCAGTAAACTACCCTTAATTTTAGGGGTAGATATCCAATTCCAAAAACCCCTCGGGGCAACCCTATGAAAACCCTAGATATCAAGTTTCAGCTCAATCGGTAAAATAGTTTAGGCTCTAGTTGGAGGTACAGACAGACAGACAGACAGACAGACGGAAATTCAAAAACCACTTTTTCGGATTCAGGGAGTCATGAAACGTCAAAATTCATCAAAATCTCGAGTTCGATTTTTTTGACGATCACCATACTTTCTCTACCTGTAAGATAGAGAGAAAGTAAAAAGTCTGTGGAAGCATATGTCTATCTATAATAGGAAACAAGAAAATGGTAGTTTTTAAATGCTATGATTTTTTTTAGCACTGTGCCTTGCTACCCGTTATGGTTATACGCATATATATTAATTATGCCAATGGTTTTAGGGATTAGGAAGGTTATATTTAGATAAAGTGTACCCAAATTTGTGTGGAGGAAGAGGAAAAATCATTTAGGAAAAACCACCCTTAGTACATCTGACCAGTATATGAACCTCGCTCGAGCTCATCATTAGCAGTCTAATCTACTGCAGTAATGGTACCTTAGACCATGCAGCCATTGAAGTGGGTGCTAGGAAAACACTCCTTAGTACACTCGACTGGGATTTAAACCCCAATCTACCTGTCACCGGCAGTTCATTCTAACACGAGAGTGATGCATTAGACCAGGGGTTGGTCACCCACTTAATGTTGTATGTGTTCAAAAAAACCTGGTGAGCCAGTTTGTAAAAAATTATCGTGCAATAAAATTCAAATTTATATTTCTCAGATTGTTACTAGGTTGTTTTTAATCACCGCGTCTTAACACCTGTTCGGGTTATACATATAATTACAATAATAAGGTAGGGATGAGGAAGGAAGCAGTTTATAGATAATCTACCCGCATTTGCTTGGAAGGTGAGTGGTATACCATGTAATCAAACCCACCCTAAGTAGAATAGACCAGGATTCGAACCCCAATTCCCCCGTTATCAATGGGCTACTATAACACTAGCGTGACGACTTAAACCATTCGGCCATTGAAGCGGGTAGTAATTAGTTATTAGTCTATTTTTATGAACACAATTTTTATTTGTTAAATCTTTTGCTGGTCAGACAAAATCAAAATCATTCGGCAGGTTGCCGACTATTGCGCTGAGCTACTGTGGGTTCACACGTTCGCCGAAAAACTAGTGCAGAACATAAACATAGTCACATGACGAGCTCTAAGCCAATCAAAAGATTTCCGCCTTATCGGCGCGAGCTGTTCCGCTAAAGTTCAACTGGGCTCTACTTTGTCCGCTCTGCCCGAGATGTTTGGCACAAGAGAACCAATCAAATCTCAGAACCAGCCATCAAACCAGTGAGCATGCGCATTTGACAATGCATGCGCTCTACAACCAGAAGCAAGCAGACAACTTTGTTGACTTTTGTGATGAGATTTGAAATAACCCGTTAATGTAAAGCGTGTGTATCAATGTATTGGATTGTGTCACGACACAGCATTGTAATTTGAAAACATCCATCGTGAGAATGATCTATAATATATGTTTATCCACTAGAAAATAAAATGTTTATAATCCGGTGTTTTAAGTTAGCATTGCAATGCATCATGGGTCAACATACAGCGAGTGAATTGCTGCGCTACTCAAGCAGATTTTGTTCTCTATTTTCGGCGAAAGTGTGAATCAAGCTTTAGACCATGCAATCCCAGATGTATGTCCGAATTTATTATTATATTTTACACACCGGTTCAAGCCCAGACTGGGTGTGTTTTGTATTTGCTAGTAAAATAATGAGTCCATCTTACATAGCACACTGAGCTGGACGGTAACTCTCATCGGCATGTCCGAGGGCAGGGCTTCGTGCCTCGCCTCACACGTGTAATCAGCGTAGTCATCTTCTGCTGTTGGCTGCAGTGTGATGCGACTTAGGACATTATACCTCTTGGCTTTATGTTCGCGACCTGTCTCCGCCTCTGTTGTTGTGTCCACTCGTTTGTCTGTTTAAAACAAACACAGTACAGACTCACAACAATGGGGAAATCTTAAAGGAACATTTTATTGGCTGCATTACTTTCAAATACAAGCAAAACGTTTTAAAATCATAAAGTACATGGAACTGCTTGTATATGGTCAAATTATTATATCCCAAATAAAAATGCTTTGAAAAGTGTATGATATGATTATGATAAAACTGTGAATGTACAATATTATATATAAGTTAAATATATTACAGTGTAGACTGTACATGACACTTTTAAATATCTTTTATTTAACCTACTATTTCAATATTTAGAGACTACTTACATAGTGTAAAAAAAAAAAGAGTGTAGAGTTCTATAACAAACATTGTAAGGTGTCTTTCACAATATTTCCATTGTTGTGGGAAGAATATTAAAGTATTTACTAAGGTTTTAGACCTTAATCAGTAAAATGCACATATAAATGATAGAACTGTTTATGTAACAATATAAAAATATTGGGGAAGGTCCTCAACAATATATTTAAGATAAAATTTATTATATATATACATATAATTATTTTATCTCGTCTAAGATTTTCTAAATGAACTGTAGTATAAAACAATAGTTATTCATTATTCAAAATATTCTTTAAAATAGTCTAAAATATTTTCTATTTTACCAAAGATTTTCTAAACTGATATAATTATTAAACTAATATTCTCAGTGGCGTTACTAACCGAGGTTGTTAAAAATAGCTCCTTATTTATTTTGTCCTTGGTTCTAGCTGAGCGTAGTGGACTAACCTAGTTTAAGCTCGACATTGCCACGGTACCAGACGATCTTTGCTGCCGGCTTGGCGTTCTTCACCAGGCACTCCAGTTGAAACTCCTCATTCTCCCGTATCTCGATCTTGGAGTTGGGAGCGCGATCCACAATCTCTATGGATGACGGGGGCGCTGGAACAAACACAATAATATGTCCTACAAAGCTTCCCCTACAACAAATATGATATATGAATTGGCTAGCTTTTGACTCAGTTTCTTGGCCCAAATGTGGTCTGAATAATGTTCTAAATGCTACCGCCGACAATAATGTCATTGTTGGTTCTAGCTCCTGTTTCATTGTTACCTCCAATAACTGTTTCATTACTACCTCTGAAAACATTGTCATTGTTGCTTATAACTACTGTTTCATTGCTTGATAATATAAATGATTCATTTCCGGCTCTGACAAGGTTTCAGTGTTGATTGACAAAATTTTCATTGTTGATTATAGCTTCTGTTTCATTGTTAGCTTCAATAAATATGTCATTACTACCTCTGACAACATTTTCAATGTTGCTTATGACTACTCTTTCATTGTTGATAAAATAAATTATTCATTTCCGGTTCTGATAATAATTTCAGTGTTGACTGACAACATTGTCATCGTCGGTTTTGACTAATGTTTTATTGTTGGTTTTGATAACAGTTTAATTGTTATCTCTAACAACATTGTTTTTGTTGGTTCTGACTTACGTTTTATTGTTAATTCCGATAGTTATTTCATTGTTACCTTTGAAAAAATGGTTATGGTTTGTTTTGACTTATATTTAATTGTTCATTGCGATAGCTGTTTCATTATTATCAACTCTTACAACATTGTAATTGCTGCTTATGACTACTGTTTCACTGTTTAATAAGATAAATAATTAATTTATAATCCCAACAACTATTTAAATGTTTGCTCTGACAACATTTTCTTTGTTGGCACTGACATCTCTTCCATTGTTACTTATGAAATTTTATTACTGAATTTTGTTTTATTGTAAAATATGTCAAAATTGGCTCATTTATAGTTCTTAAAACATTTTGTGTAGGCTTTGACATTGTTGTTTATGAATACTGCTTCAATGATGGATAGGGCAAATGGTTGATTTATGGTTCTTACAACTGTTTCAGCATTTGTTTGATATTTCTGATAGTATTGTCTTGTTAGTTCTGAAGGCTGTTTCAATATTGACTACGACAAATGGTTCATTTATAATTTTTACAACTGTTTTGATGTTTACTACTATAACTCTTTCTTTGATGTTGATAATAACATTGTCATTGTTGTGTCTGACTATTGTTTCATTGCTGGCTATGACAACTGGTTTATCTGTTTTTCCGGTAAAGGTTTCAAAATTGTCTATAACAAATAAATCAGTTCCGGTTCTGAAAACTTTATTTTTTGTCATTACTGGTTCCAAAGATTTTTTTTGTTGAGTTTTATTATCAGCTACTATTACTAAATTGTTACAGCTACAACAAATGTGCTAACACATGAACCTTTCATATACATTATATTAAACCATCTTTTTGGCGTGTAAAATATAAACCTCTTGTGTTAGTTTTATTTATAATCTGAATAACGTATTACTAAAATCAAATGAATTAGCTTTATAGAGTATAATTAGAAGTGACTATACTTCGCGATAGATTGTTTGCACATTTCTCGAAATTTGCTAGACCACCGATCGTAAGAGTTGTTTTTGTACACAAGATTGTATTGTATTTGAAAGTTTCCCTGTAATATTCTGGCAATGTCTGTGAAAAGAAGTAGCTTTTATTTTTATATTGCCCACTTCTCTCTTCAGAAGTTGTAAGTAAGAAGTTTTAAAAATTGGTACAACGCTCAACTTTTGTTCTTAAAACACTTTGTTTTATGAAAAGCAACAAAACAAGTCGAAAAAGACATCTCTAAGGAATTGTTCGTGTCGAAATGAGTAACAAGTAATACAATCTTATGCCTCGCTAAGCCCTTTGAGAAACTCCAACAGACAATAGGGAAAGAGCCCGAATAAGTTCATCAATCACGCCGAAACTCGAGTAATGGAAGGTAGACGAACATAACACCGCTCGAATCAATTGATGTTGAGTGGCTTTCCGAAAACAGTTTCTTCTTTAGTCCTTTCCGAATGTTCTTCAACGAAAATTAAATAGCAACAAGTTTCCAGCAACGATCAACACCCCCAGGCACAAAAATAATGGGACTGACTACTTCACCACATTTTTTGATATTATACAGTGACCGGAAATAATCCGTTCATTTAAACTAGTTGTCCCCCCACTACCCCGAACAATTGAATGAATGCGTTCAGATTTAAACAATGGAACAGATTTAATATAAAGGAACAATTTCGGATAGTGTTCGTTTTGCGCGTGAACGTGAACTACTTTTTGACGTTCATTTAAAGTTCCTTCAATCATATTTTGTAAATCTTTACTTTTATTTTAACCGAAATGTTAAGTTCTAATAAAGGAGTTCTATATTAATTTACTGATGTAATTTGTTTTATATTAGCCAATGATAGTTTTGTTTATTTATAATTATTATGATTGTTATTAATTTGTAGTTATTAGGCCTGTTGTATGATAAATTCAAATAATACTTGATATGATAAATGATAATTATGCCCACTCCATTTATCTTGAAGGGTAGCAATACAATATGGCCCTATCTTAAAGTTGAATAATGCAAGGTAAACTTACTAACTTTCAGGTAAACGAAGAGTATATACAACTTGAAACTAATGAATTAAAAAAACATTTTTCTTTACCACTAAATGGGTGCCTATGATATGATGAAATGTAATAAGAAACTAAGGAACTGTACTGGTCATTTAAAAAAATTTAATTGATAAAATTAATTTTAATTTTGGAGAACTTGAACTTGAAAAATTTCATTTTAAAGCAAAGCCAAACCCAGATTATTTATGCAGATTAAATACTACCAACATTTTACTGTAGACAATTATTATTGTTGGAGCAGTTAGCAAACCCACAGCGCCTTACGAGTGCGACTCAGTGTTGCCAACTCATACTACTAAAATCCCACAAAAGTGGTCACATGGTATAATTTCCCACTATATTTGAGATAAACATAGCTAGATGCTCTTGTTTTTTTTTTAACATAGTTGCTAAGGTAAGCCTGCCTTATTGTTTAATATCGACAGTCATGGCTAGGCCCTCTTAGAAAATAAAATAAACGCTTAGTCCACTTAAATAGTAGTCAATACAGGCTCAAAATATATTGATATCCTTGAAGCAGGATAAATATTGTTACAAATTAATATTCTAGACACTTTAGAGCCTACTTAAAAAAATCAGTAGACACATTAATGCCAAGATAAATTTTAATTTACCTACTTCACACCTATAATACTTTACAATCAAGAAAACACTAAAAAATAATTCAAAAGTAATATTTTCGGTAGTAAAAAAACCAGTAAAAAAACTAGAACGCCCGCTAGCCGCTATTTTATTATTTTAGCTACTCTGAAAAAAGCTCGATCTAGCGATAGAAAAAGGTATGTTGGTAGCAGTGTATTGTCGATGAGCCATGATACTCCTCACGGAAGAACGATACAATCATGGCCGCCGTGGAAACAGTCAAGCGTGCAGACTACTCACAGATGACGCTGAGTCGGGCGTTGGCTCGTATCGCCTTGTTGAACCTGGCCGGGCCGACCTGGCATTGGAACTCGGCGTCGTCGTCTAGCGTCGCGTTGCTGATCCTGAGGTTGTAGACGCCGCTCCGACTGTCCCCTATCACGGAGTAGCGGGGGAACCCAGGGATGACGGCGCTAAAACCTGCAACAAGAGACAATGAGGACGTGTTTAAATTATTTTAACTCGTTTGGCATACACTAGTCACGCTAATGGAATAAGAATCAGGACTCTAAAATCTTAGAGGAAATGTATTCGCATTTGCGTGTATGGAGAGTGAGAAACAATTGATGAGAAACGCCCTCAGTACACCCGACCGGGATTTGAGCCCTGATCTCCCCATCATCGGCAGTCCAATATAATGCGAGACTAACGCTTTAAACCATTCGAACACCGAAGCGTGTTTGAATATAGTTGACTTAAAATAAAATAGTTACGGTGTATAAAACTAGACATGGAATATAATTTGATGTGTCATACGGATTTAGAACTAGACATGGAATATAATTTGATGTGTCATATGGATTTAGGTTTTTTTTTTACTTTGATTTAAAATAATTTGTTTGGGTATAAAAAAACCTGAACTCCAAAGTTCCCTGAAATTGGTATTGCACGCGCACGATAGCACCCCCTGGATTTGTTACCATCGTGGTAAGGAGAGGGGAACAGGGGCTGTAATAGTCCGGAGACGGTGCCTCTAATGTCACTATTAAGATGCGTTACAGAGGATGAAGACATTAACTCCAGCATCACACGCCAAAATAATTTCACAGGGAAAAAGAAGAAGGTAAGTATCATGTTGAGTTGGAGAGTAATAAAAGTTGTATTACTTTTTTCGCCCTCGACGAAAAATGCCAACAACTTTTTATCCTTTGTGTAAACTGATGGTAGCAAAAACGTTTAGATGTTTACTTTTCCTTCTTCAAATTAATTATTCTAAAGTTACGCCTGTTACGCCTACCCGGGACCGCGGGAGGGACGGACAATTAGTTGGCAACGCTCATAAATTAAGGGCAGGGCTTGTAGTTCGGGAAGGGACGTGTCGTTGCTTATGTGAGGACGTTAGCGCAAATTACGGCTAACGTGCCGTTTACAGAATAACGGCGCTCCTTGCATCACAAAAGCTAGAGGTGGCGCAAGTCTCAGACACAGAACTGTCACAGGAGTTAGTGGTAGCACAAGTCTCAGACATGAGAACTGTCACAGGAGCTAGAGGTAGCACATGTCTCTGACATAGAACTGTCATAGGAGCTAGAGGTAGCACATGTCTCTGACATAGAACTGTCACAGGAGCTAGTAGGTAGCACATGTCTCTGACATAGAACTGTCATAGGAGCTAGAGGTGACGCAAGTCTCAGATATAGAACTGTCACAGGAGTTAGTGGTAGCACAAGTCTCAGACATGAGAACTGTCACAGGAGCTAGAGGTAGCACAAGTCTCTGACATAGAACTGTCATAGGAAATAGAGGTGACGCAAGTCTCATATATAGAACTGTCACAGGAGCTAGAGGTAGCACAAGTCTCTGACATAGAACTGTCATAGGAGCTAGAGGTGACACAAGTCTCAGATATAGAACTGTCACAGGAGCTAGAGGTAGCACATGTCTTTGACATAGAACTGTCATAGGAGCTAGAGGTGACGCAAGTCTCAGATATAGAACTGTCACAGGAGCTAGAGGTAGCACAAGTCTCTGACATAGAACTGTCATAGGAGCTAGAGGTGACGCAAGTCTCAGATATAGAACTGTCACAGGAGCTAGAGGTAGCACAAGTCTCTTACATAGAACTGTCATAGGAGCTAGAGGTGACGCAAGTCTCAGATATAGAACTCTCACAGGAGCTAGAGGTAGCACATGTCTCTGACATAGAACTGGGACATATTCTACAGACGTGCTGGGTAGCAAATTGGTGGAATAGCCAATAATAACTTTTTTTATGTAAAAGTCTGCTTGAAAACAATTTTTAAATACTTTAAATAACATCTATATTATGTTGAGCCACGGTACTAGTTTAAAGCTATAACGAACCATAAATATAATATAAGTCAAATTTGGAGTGTAACTGAACTTTTAAAAAGCCCAGATTGGTTTACACTTGAAAGAGTTTAAGTCGTTAGTACAGCAGACGTGTCAAACTCGTCTAATCATAAGGGTCACGGTGATAATTGAAAATACTGAGGGGGCCGCTTTTAATAAAAAACAATAGTAACTTTACAAAGTAAGAATAATTATAACTTTTTATCTTATTACAGTACTACAAAAAGAAAAGAGTAGGGCTGCAACACAACGGCAAGTCTGTTAATAAAACAGTTCTGATAGCGTTTTAACCATCTCAATAATATGTCAGCTTAACAGAAGCTGTAACACAGTATCAAGTCTGCTAATAAAACAGTTCTGATAGCGTTTTAACCATCTCAAGTCCTATGTTCCTTGCGAGGAGTATTCAGGACATGAACTCGGTGCAATTACCTCATGTGTGTTGCTGAGTGGTAATTTACCTCTTCTCTATTATACCTGCCTGATAGATGTGCGCGCCACAGGGAAATAAGCCGGCTCAATGCATAGCAAACAGTGTAATCAACTCGGGCAAGATATATCTAAGAGCGGCATGTCGGACTCTAGGAGAATATCTGCTAGAACTAGGCTCAGGCACCAATTAGCAATTACACACACATCGCTAATAACATAACATGTATAATTTAATTGTGTGCTTATTTTATCATCGAGCGGAGTTTTGAGAGTTATTAATCAATTTTTTTAAATCTAAATTTGATAAACAACATTTGAAGGCATCTAAAGAGAAAAAAAACTTGCTGAAATCATCCGTGTCGGTGGCCACACGGACTAAACGTCAAGCTAGTCTAGTTTGGTTTGCCATTGGCAGGAAGGCGAGTGCTCGAATCCAGGGTGGGTGTAGAGACGGTGTATTTGATCTAAATGATTTCATAGACTCTCCATGCAAATGTAGGTGCATCTTACTCATTCCAGGCCCATACCATAATGAAAATAACCAAGATGGCCAGTAAGATGTGTGCAAAATAAATAAATAATAATATGCTGAGTTATAAGCAATACCAATAAACATTTAAAATCAAATAAATAAAATTTGTTTCAAGCTTAAGTAAAGCAATTAATTTATAGATATACAATAAGTTAATACTGTCATTTTATGTATATGTATATATATATATATATATAGAGAGAGAGAGAGCACCGCATCCTGCTACATGTTTAGGTTACACGCATATGTAATAGTTATGATAATGTGTTAGGGATAAGGAAAGTTGAATTGAGAGAAATTGTACCCGCACGTGCATTGAGGGAAAAGTCATTTAAGAAAAAACACCTTCAATACATTCGACCGGTATTTGAACTCTGGTCTCCCCGTCATAGGCACTCTAGTCTATCGTCAGAGGGACGCCTTAGAGACCACGTGGGCACCGAAACGGGTGATTTGAGATACCTTTCCGGCAAAATTAGTGGGTTATTTCTCGCTCACTCATAGAAACTCAGTGCAGAAACCAACTGGAAACTACCGCACTGTCAGGAATTTACTAACACATGTGCTTTCTCCCAGATGGTGTGGGCGGGCGACACTAACCAGTCGAAGTGTCATTCTGAATTAAAAGTGTATACGGGGCTTGTTTGGGTTTTTTTTACAGTAAAAAAGAATAGGTTTGAGAAATATAAATTATGTGCTATTATGAGGATAAAGAAAAAAGAAAAAAGGAAAAAATCCGAATATATTACTCAAACCAGAGTTGGCAAATTAGATTTGGAATAATATTCAAGCTTCTAGTTTCCAACTTTAAGATGTCCATAATGCTTATCAAATGTTGTCATCTGGCCGGGAATGTTTGCTATCACTATACAGGTAACTTCCAAATATCCGTACTTGGGTTATTCGGTTTGTGAATTATCTGTGTACATTCTATAGTATAAGGTAGTTTTCGTATTTTTCAATAAAATAAATAACTCAGAAGTAAGCGTGGTACTGTGAACGCAGCTTAACACGTTTTCGTCACAAGCACAATCTCTACCACTCATAGCATCCCTTCCAGTTCCGCGAAAAATTACAACTGTCATAAGAAAAAGAGTGTACTATTAGTTATAAAGCAGAAAATAGTACACAACTAGTTCACAAAACAGATTTAGGAGGAAATAGTAACATACAAGATGTACTATATAATTATTAATGCGGGTCTATGTAAAACTGTTCGATACAAAGTATGATTATTCAGTTAGAGATACAGTTCACAAATGTCAACATAAAAGATAAAATTGTAATTCGACTACCCGTGTTTTCAATAATCCGTGCATTATCATATATATACTAAGCCGGATAGTCGGGAGTTTATTGTAACTACCATTTTAACAAGGAAAGAGTTTACCGTTAAACTTGAGGTAGAAAGTACAAAAGTAATACACTTTAAAGCAAAACATTTACGATTGGTTTCATTCACCAGAAAATAAAATAACGCCAATTATATTAATAGCATTATATAAACTCGTGCCGGTAAGCACGCGGTATACGTGTCAAGCTCATTTAGTGTGCATAGAGGGTGACGATCAGGGCAGGGTTCAAATCCCGGTCAAGCATAGTGAGGGTGGTTTTCCCCTAAACGGGGTTTCAATCTCCCTACACTAAAATGCGGGTACATTTCCTCAAAACTCAACACAAGTGCAATTAATATATATATATCCATGCGTATAACCTAAAAGGGTAATGACACGCAATGTATAAAGACAAAAAAAAAACCATTATCCTGCTGATTGTGTGCGCCAACGCAACATTAGCTCAATTTTTTTTTTTTAGATCATCGCTTCTGGTCCTATTTTTACCCCGAACAAATACTAATGGTCCTCCTACACATAAAAATAGAGATCTAAAAAATAAAAGAGTTGAGCAAACGCTCGGTAAAATAATAATTTCAACCATATTTGTGTAGTTTCTCCGATGTAGGTTGTAAAAACAACTTTCAAACTTCCATTTGAAACTAAATGAGACTGAATTATACAAACCTCCAGTTCTACGCGCGAGGAGCTAAAAAGAGACAGAACACGTGTAATTAAGTTGGCGACTGAAATCGTCGTCGTCCGTTCGATTGTCGTTTCCGAAGACATTTCCTTTCGTAAAGGGCGATGATAGAAAAAAAAAACAGGCTATAGCAGCGTATGCACGATGCTGGTTATTGGTGCTGATGACCCGGTAACGATCAAATGGGCTGCTGCGCTTTTAATAAAATAATTAGTGTTAAAAGTGGACTCCGAGAATAAGGGCCAGGTTCATAGTCAGATTTAGTACGCCTCAAGTGCGGCGCTACACTAAATACAAGACGTCACCTACCTGAAATTGAATGGAATGGGCCAGTTTCATANGTCAGATTTAGTACGCCTCAAGTGCGGCGCTATACTAAATACAAGACGTCACCTACCTGAAATTGAATGGAATGGGCCAGTTTCATATGCGAAACTGGCCCATTCCATTTTGGTCTAGGTAGGTGTCGTCCTGTATTTAGTGTCGACTCACACTTTAGGCGTACTAAATCTGACTATGAAACTGGCCCTTAGTTAGGTTTGCGAGCTCCATCCAGCTCCCCGCTAAGACAGGGAGTGTGTGAAGCCGGTGATGGCCGCGGGTTACTTTTTATCGTCACACCAGGCGCACCAACAACACCTAGAGAATTTATTTATCTCTTCGGAAATCCATTTTACATTTTATTTTTACCATCAACACTTTATAGCATAAGTGTGCTCACTATTAGCGACTTAACTATATCGGTGGACACGCGGACTAAAGCATCAGTCTGGTAAGTCGTGGCTTTGCTGTGACGGGGAGGTCAGGATTTAAATCTTAGCCTGGGATACTGAGGCGATTTTTCCTAGATACAAACTTTTTTTTTTTTGCGGCCAATCATTAAAAACAAATAATTATATTTTTAATTTTAAAATCTTCCTTTGTTACAACTGCTGTTTACTCTTTATTCCCTCCAAGTGTGCCACGAAACGAAAGATATTGAGAGCCTGTGTTTTAAGGAACGATACTATGAAGTCCATTCTCATGACAACAGTTGTTATTAGAGACTAACATGCAGAGAGTGAACTGTTGTTTGAGCTGAATGAGCTACGTACACTCGAATAGCGGAATCTCGCGGTTTACGAGGTGGAATAGCCGGTGTATTTTAATGGCTCGTGCAGTACAGATATAAAACTACCAGCCATGTTCAAAGATCGTTACTAAATGGTGCTCCAGTATGTCAGGGCGAAATTGATAGGTCACGCTGATAGCTTTTGTACAGTCGGAAAAACATCCTTAGCGCCAGATAACAATCAATGCTCGCAATCAGCTTCACGCAAGTGATTTCCATCCTTCAAATATTGAATAAATATGACCGGCATCCGTCACTAGGGTGTCTGACTGGAGACCGGGGTTCGAATCCCTGTTGAATATACTGAGAGTGTTGTTTTCCTTAATAGTTTCACACAATCCCTTCTCACTAACGAAGGTGCATTACCTATAAAAGTCTACCTTACCCATTCCTACTACGCTATCATAATTAATAAATACATATAGCTCTAAAGACACAGTGAAAAAAAATAGAGATAGTCGAGTTGACTTATCGTATTTAAAAAAATATATCTAACAAATAGGATGCCATCATAAATTCATGTTACAATATTATATTTTCAAAAAAAAATCATACTAATGTCATTTTTAAACATCTCTAATATCTTGTAATCTGATTTAAACTCGTAGCTAATAGATTATTAAAATTATTTTAAGTGCTCCAAGTCTAATTGATCGTCCATGATATCTTTAACTTAAAATAATTTAGGGTCAAAGGATAACGGAGGTGAACCGAAAAGGAAATTCAACAACATTCACTCAAAAATATGTTGTTTTAAGCAATATGAGAATCGCACTGTATAAAACCACCCTAACTGCATCTGAATGGAATTGGACTTAAATTTCAACTTCCTGGGTCAAAGCAGAGCACAACATCTGAACATAACATCGAGCTATCTTGATTTATTCTCTATAGGAGCTGGACTTTTTTTTTTCATTTCAAATCTATAACGTGACTACAAATGAGATTTTTAAAAGTAAATGCGTATTTGATTTAGTTACGAAATACAGGTCCTTTCATTTATTTCCCCGACAGGGTGCTTGGTTTTAAAATAAAAGATCCAAAGTTTACTTACCAACCGGATGCACTTTTAACGTACATATTATATAAAGAAGAAGGCTTGTACATTTCCTTCCTGTTCATGTTTCCTTGTATCAAGTTTCCTACTGGCGCAAAAGAGTACATTAATAAAAAAAAAGGCACTTGTCCCCTTGTTGTATTCCAAGGTAGGGCTGCGGAAGATACCGACCCAACTGCTGCTAACTTTTGTTTGCCCTCATAAATTCACACATTACGGTGCTAATTTATTTGGCGTGGGTAATAATTACCCAGAACGGTAATAAATATCTCTATCACAGCAGTAGGAGAGGACTCTGCGGTAAGCTGGTGCACGGACTGCTTGTATTGGTAAGAGGGACAGCTCGTACCCCTGAGAAATTATCAACTCTCTAATCTGTGATATTGTAGTGCTTCTTTAGTGCAGAGCAGTCTCTCTCTCTCTCTCTTTATAGCTTGTGTTGTCATGGTGCTTCTTTAGGGCTGAGCTGTTCTCTGTCTCTCTATATAGCTTGTGTTGCCATGGTGCTTCTTTAGGGCTGAGCAGTCCCTCTCTTTATAGCTTGTGTTGCTATAGTGCTTCTTTAGTGCAGAGCAGTCTCTCTCTCTCTCTTTATAGCTTGTGTTGCCATGGTGCTTCTTTAGTGCAGAGCAGTCTCTCTCTCTCTCTCTTTATAGCTTGTGTTGCCATGGTGCTTCTTTAGTGCAGAGCAGTCTCTCTTTATAACGTGTGTTGCCATGGTGCTTCTTTAGTGCAGAGCAGTCTCTCTCTCTCTTTATAGCTTGTGTTGCCATGGTGCTTCTTTAGGGCTGAGCAGTCCCTCTCTTTATAGCTTGTGTTGCCATAGTGCTTCTTTAGTGCAGAGCAGTCTCTCTCTCTCTCTCTCTCTCTTTATAGCTTGTGTTGCCATGGTGCTTCTTTAGTGCAGAGCAGTCTCTCTCTCTCTTTATAGCTTGTGTTGCTATGGTGCTTCTTTAGTGCAGAGCAGTCTCTCTTTATAACGTGTGTTGCCATGGTGCTTCTTTAGTGCAGATCAGTATCTCTCTCTCTCTCTCTCTTTATAGCTTGTGTTGTCATGGTGCTTCTTTAGGGCTGAGCTGTTCTCTGTCTCTCTATATAGCTTGTGTTGCCATGGTGCTTCTTTAGGGCTGAGCAGTCCCTCTCTTTATAGCTTGTGTTGCCATGGTGCTTCTTTAGTGCAGAGCAGTCTCTCTTTATAACGTGTGTTGCCATGGAAATTCCTTAGTGCAGAGGAATCTTTTTATAACGTGTGTTGCACTGGGGCTTCTTTGGATCAGCGTAATCTCTATCGTTCAGATAGAATGGCACATAGCACATGGCACATGAGAGAATCCAATAATAGTGAGGTCGTCTGATGAAGAGGATCTGCTGCTACTAGAAATTTAAAGAAGGCGAAACAAGAAATGACCTTTATGGGCTTACCCAGTTATTCCAAATGTATTAATTCTTGGTGCTTGTGTTTTATCTTCCGGATTAGAAAACAATTTTGACACATTCTTGCTGTTTCCTCCCATATCTTCTCTACCACATGTCTCTACAATCCTTCCGCGTGTTAATATAAAATTCAAGATATCCTTAACGATAAATACAAAATCAATATTAAATTTTTAGTCATTACACATGGTGTAGTGAAATTTAACATTTACGCACAGCTTGACCGAATCAACAATTAAACGATTGCCACACGTCAAGCATGGAACAGTGAACCAGTCTACTCAAAGACGGAACAGTGAACCAGTCTACTCAAACATGGTGTTTCACTTATTAACAAGCGTTCAGTTACCGATGGCACATGTGTCATGTTGGATTCTTCATGTGTTATGTGCATGTTTATTCCGGTGGTAAAGATGTCTTTAAAAAATATAAACAAAGCAAGTGATTATTCAGGGTCATGAAAAGGGAAACTTTCCCGTCCATATCTCTTCCAGTTGTAAAGTTTATTTAGTTTAATCTCATGTTCACTATATGTTTGGCGTTTCGTTTCATTAGGCACTCTATTAGCGACGCTAAGAAAGTGTGTGTGCATGAGTTATAAGGATCGTCCTAACGAATGTTCGTAAACCGAGGGATTCCTGTACATCAAATCTCATCAGTTACTTTTAGTGTATGGTCAAGTTTATGGTTATAGATTAGTTTGAATTAAGTTGCTAGCGTAGATCCTTGTAGTAGCCGCCATATTGAAAACGTGAAAGTTGCTAATAATCTCGTCCTCAATGATATTCCTAGTTTTGTCCCTTGAAACTGACGATATTCACTTTTACTAGATGCCGAAACGCAACAGTGGAATAAAGACTCTATGTACATAGCTATTATTAAGGTCAAAGTCAAGATAATCGAGTATAAATCAGCTGCACATGTACGAACCCGATCCAATTCATTGGCGACTTTACTCAGAAGACTAGAAATACTTATTTTATCTATAAATAACATTTTTAGACTATTTCAATTTGTATTTGAATAAAGTTGAGTTAACTTTGCAAAACAACATACCTTTTTTTAAAATCAGTTTACCATTTACGCCAACAATTTAAAGGGGACAAAAAGAGAAACACCGATTTTTTTTTTTAGAATTGAATTTTTTTAGTGCTTATAATTTGACATGATGTAGGTTTAATATATGTAAAATAATAGTGGAGAGATATATATGCGTCATATTTAAGATTATTATACCATTTTACATTGCCTCCAGAAGCCAAAATACGACTAGGGGACGAAATTTGTGCGCCCTAGCTTGTGGACATATCGATAGAACCAACTGGAAAAATATATATGTCCAAAATATATATGCCCGGGTAAATTAGTGTACAAATAATTACCGTAAATGAGAATAAACATCCTATGGAGCTCAATTGACACAGTGCAATCATGTAAACGGGACTTTACCCTTGGACTTTTCAAATTAGTTTTCATCGATTAACCAATCATATTTTGTTTTTTTAATTGTATGGCTTACTAAATAATATCATCAGTAAAACTATTCGGTATCACTAAAACTGGGGCAATACAATTTAGCATAATATATATTTGTCTCCTTCCCCACAATGCATTTCCACATCAAGCGGCTCATCACAACCAAGCATCCATTGTTCCATCAAACCCTTTCTCAACAAAAATGAATGTTCGACATTTATGCACCAGGAATGGGAATAAATTGCAGAGTTTATTTGTTTTTCTAAACATTTGAACATGTTTTTAACCTTCCTTTGTCCTTTACTGATGAACACATAAAATTGACCTTAATTCTATTCAATTTTTAAAAAAACACTTGAAAAATAACTTTTTTTAAGGTCCGACTGTTTCATCACAGGACTTTCTGAGATGAAAATTCATTGTAGTCGTAGTTTTTATAATCAAAAATATATCTGGCTAAAATCAATAAATTATTGCTTAAGTAAATAAGTTTAGTTTGATTTTCTACACATAGTAATATCAAAAGTTCTTGAATATTTTTCATGGACATCGCGAATTTTGACCAGGTATATTTCCTATCATTGATATTTGTGCTTGAATGTTAAGTTTTTACTTGATCGTATGTAATAACACACAAGTTATTTAACTCAAGGGTGACCTGGTGGTCTAGGGGTAAGGTGTCAGACTTCTGTGCTGAGGGTCCGGGGTTCAATCCTCTGTCCCGGCAAAGATTTATCTGATTGCCAAACCCTTCCTTCACCTCTGACAAGATGTGTATTAATCACAACTTGTGAATGTGAGGAATGCCAGGCCTCTACCGNGGCACAGATTTATCTGATTGCCAAACCCTTCCTTCACCTCTGACAAGATGTGTATTAATCACAACTTGTGAATGTGAGGAATGCCAGGCCTCTACCGTGGTTCGGATTCCACGTTAAACTGTAGGTCCTCCATTTCATCTCACAATCACCCTACCATTGCACATTAGCGTAAGTGCGTATAACCCGAACGGGTAGTAAGACGCGGTGCTAATAATAATAATAATAATAATATTTAACTCAAGTGGACTTGAATCAGGTAAAGTGATAAAATGTAAATCCCGCTTATGACGTGAGCTATGACGCAACATTCCACATAAATATAGCGCTAGTACTGTACATCTTTCAAAGTATTGATCTAACTGCTAGTTTTGAACAAACATTGCAGAGGTAATAATTTGCCACTGGTCAATACAATTACCATAACGTTTAACATTCATTTACGTTTTGTTTCGATGTATAATGAATCCAACTCAAACAGTAATTATGTACAAACGATTCATTTAATATTGCCTAGTGTAAATTTACTCAATAATTGATAGTAGGTACCAAATTACAAAACCTTGACTCGGATATAGTTTTTGACCGGCCTTAATTAGTAATCCCACGCTGTTTTACGGAAAATATTTAACAAATTTAATTGCACAATTAAAAAAAACTATTAAACGGTGTTCCTTCTGCTTTTATAAGTATAATCTGTGACAGGGGAGAGAAGAAAAGAAAGTCTCGCTAGTGGGATCGCAACCAATTTTAAAAAACTATCTTCTAGATTAGTAACTTTCAATATTTTTTTTTTTGTTGCACAACCTCTCACCTGTAAACACCCAAATACCCCGAGAGTGATTTTTTTTTAAATAAATAAATGTATTAATTAATTAAAGACCTTCTCCCTTATCAGACTAGTGCTAATTAAAACTAATTAGTAATTACTCATCATACGAAACGAGAGTGTTATTTAGATTAAAACAATTCTTCAAGAATAACTAGTTATATATTTCACATGCCAAGCTACAAAAATCAATATATAGCCTACATTTTAGCTCAGTAAACACTTTTCAATCTCACATGTCAATTAGGTAAAATATATTCGCAGCTCAGGTATAAAAAGTGAAAGAAAAACTTAATGAGAATACAACATTCATATTTGAATTAAAATACAACAAATACTCAACTAATGAGTGCAATTAATTTTTTTTTAGTTAGTTCAAATTTGGTTAGCTTGGAGCGAAACAATACAGTCGTTATTAAACTACTTTTGAGTACCCCTGATAAATAGGGGAGACCGGGGCTAGTTGGCTACAGGGGTAGGTTGGCACAGTCTTAGTAACTGTTAAAATATTTGACTCAGCGCAGCACCATCTAAACCTTCGTTGAATATGCACAAGACGCTTCTGCCATGTTTGTTTCGAGCCGTCAGCGTGGATGGTGTTAGAGCAAGTTCGTTTTATGGAATTTTATCTGTGGTGAGTAAGTTCTTATGATTTAACAAATTGTTTAGTAAGAATGAGCTAGTATGAAATACTCAATTTTATCGGCGTTTATTAAGATGGCTAGACTTTTAGCTACGACTTTATTCTACTTAGACAATCTAAACTGATTTTTCAATAGAGTATATATGATATAACCAAATAAAATGGCTACGGGTTTGCTTGACACACTCACTATGAGGTTGGTTAGCCCACTGTGCCGACGAGCTCCAATATAATGAACACAGAGTTTTCACGATAAAATTAAGTTTTAATGTATAACCGTATTTAATTTATTTTGCAGGAAAAATGCGTACCACCCCGTCTACCTCAGGGTATCAATCAGGTAAACAAAGTTTAAGCATAGACCTATCTTTGGAACAGATCCTAACCCTCCCAAAAGCAGGACCAAGAACATTCTTCTGTTAGGCCTACAAACAGTGGCAAAATGAGAAAGACGTCAATTTAACTGACATCCCAATTAAGAAAGCACTTGAAGATATAAATAAAACAAATACTTCAAATAAAAATAAAGTTAAAAATTCTAAAAAACGTTTGTTTGAGGAAAATTGAGGGAAAACAACAACAATTGAATTCAAAAACAAACATAAGCCTATCTACATCTGATGAGTCAGAATAAGATGACACCTTTTGTTTGGTTTGTTCGAAGCTATTCTCGAACAGTTTACCAAAGGAACGTTGGATTCGATGCACTTCATGTAACATGTGAGCTCATGCGGCGTGTACCGAAGATAATAATTTTTATACATGTCACAATTGTGAATAAGAATAGAGTCTAGTGATTGAATAACTTCAAACAATCTGAACCACGAGTATTATAATGATGTTGATAATTTAGTTTGTAATTTGTTTTTAATATTAAATAATGTGATCATTCTTTATTTTTAAGTGGTAATGATCTATATAACATTTGCCAACGTACCCCATACATAGTGCGTATGAGGCGTTGGTCGGCACTGCAGAAACAAACATATAAAATATTTACTTAACCTATACGTTTGATGAATACATTTTTAAGTAGCTTATGAAACAAGGTAACTGTCTATTGATCTACTTAAACTCAATTTATAAGATATTTAAAAAAAACTGAATATGCAAACTGTAGCCAACCACCCCCGCTCTCCTCTATACCCTGTATCCTTAGTGGTGTGCGTACCACAGGTTGAAAGCCACTACACTAAATTGCTCCCATGATCATTCCCCAAAATAAGCTTTCACAGAGATGTCGTTTGGTCGGTAATTTTGACGTCAATACTACACAACTATTTTGTTTACTTTTCTAATTGGGAATGAAGAGGACCTTTAGAAAAATGTAAAGCGTGTACCTCGTGTTTGCCCTGAAAAGCAACAGCATACTTACCTTGATTGGTTGAACTATGGTGTAGTTTATGATATAGGGCCATAGTGTAGTTAGTCAAGGTAATGCCGCTACCTTTCAGGATAAACGAAGTGAATATAAGTTCCCTCTGCGGTCCCTTTATGTGTTGCGAGGCTCCCTGATAGCTTTTTAACTAATGAATGGTACTTATCGAACTGCTCCATATAACGTCAATACGGAAACATTTTCTGTTCTATTTTACTGGAACAAAAATCCTGGAGATAAACTTTCCCTTACCACAAAATTAGTTGAAACCTTTATTTTTTAGATCTAGGCCTTAGTATAACGATATTTTTTTTCAAATTGAAAATATTCATAAATTATTTACATCGTATGCATATTTGTAGTTTGATTTAAATAGAGGTCACAATTTTGTTCCTGCGAGAGTCCTAAAAACCTACTTATTAGGCTAAACAGGCAGCACAGATTCTACCCGGGTTTATTGAACCTTTTCAAATCTGTTTGTCTCCCTAAGGATGTACGATTAGTACATTAGGGCGTCCCCTGGGCAACGGTACATTAGTACTGGCTAATCTTTCCGCAAACTGAGATACAGATTGAGCCCAGACATGACATTATTATTATTATTATTATTATTATTCAAACAATTCTATTAGGTGATATCAACTGCCCCAAAATTGATTGGAAATATCATCATGTTCAAAATATATCTCATTTCTACATTAAATTAAAATCTACTCAGCTTCTTGCATCGACTAATATAATAGGATTAGAACAATATAACGAATCTGATAACACCAACCTCCTAGACTTTGTTTATGCCAATTTCCACCACTCCTTGGTGACATATCAATCACTAATAAATATTGATATTGCTCACTCACCCTTATTGATTACACTAGATGTACCCATCGATAGTAAAAATAATGCTACCCCACCACATATATAGATTATGCATGTGGTGATTACCTCAATCTTTACAATGACCTGTCCACTGTTGATTAGTTTTATGTTTATTCAACTAATGATGTGTCGGGACAAATGAAGTTCCAAGCTTTATTGTTAAAGACTGTGCCACTATTTTCAGCCCTTAGTTAGCCCAGCTCTTTAACATCAGCTTGTCAAATTAAACTTTTCCCCTCAAATGGAAATAATTTGTTGTCATACCTATTTATAAAAAAAGGTGGGGGGAAACAAATGTTTGTAATTATAGATCTATTTCTCTCTTAAATATTCGGGAAAATAATACACAAGCATACTTTCCACCACCTAAAGAATAAACTCTCAGAAAAACAACATGGCTTTATGTATAAAAAAAATAATTACTGTCACACTTTTAGTAGAGTTTCTGGGACATGTTGCCCCTCAAGTCTCTTTGTCAGGTTGATGCTATTTATTTTGACCAAATTAAAGCATTTGACTTATGTCAGCAGTTTCGAAACTTTGTAAATTGGCCTAATCTACTCATGTGTGCATTGGTTTAGCAGTTATTTGCATGAAAGATCATCCACTATTAAAATAGATTCTCACACCTCCAACACATTTTTATCCCCTTGTGGTATACCTCAGGGTTTTAATTTAGGTCCTCTTCTCTTTAATGTGTTTATTGATGAAATTGCTAAATATTTAAACTCATCTAGTTATTTACTCTTTACGGATGATAATAAGTATTTAAAATTATTAAATCAAGTGTGGATTGTATATAATTACAAAATGATGTAAATTGAATTTTACAATGGTCGCTTGAAAATTGAATGTCTATTAATAAATTTAAGACCAAATATATATTTTACTAAAAAAACTAATTATATCTTTTTTACTTAATTAATTGGTCAGTTACTCCCTTTATATTAATGATCTAGGTGTTCTCCTGGACAACAAATTCCACTTCCACTATCATGTTTTTTATGCCTGTGCTACACTCTGGTTAGATTTAAGTTAGAATATGCTACTGTTGTTTGAATTCCATTACCTTAACTACTCTCTAAGGTTGGAAAAGGTCCAAAGAAAATTTGTCATTGCGCGTTTTGATAAAATCTTTACTAACCAGATTTATTATGATTATGACAGAATTCGAAACCTCTTAGGGCTTCAAACTCTCTTCTCGCGTAGACTTTATTGTGATGCCCTTTTTGTTTTTAATATTTTCAATAGCAAAATTTCTTGTAAATTTGCCCTTGATCATGACCCATCTCGGACTCTTACAAGGTGAGCCCCCCTATAGGCTGTTGTGTCCACAGCATTAATTCCAGTTTTGTCGAACTCAACTTTTACCACGAAAGAAAAGCCAAACTCGGAGAGTTATTTAAGGAACTCCCCTATCACTAATTTACCGTGTAGAGATTCTGCCTCGAATATTTAAGTTTACATTATTCTGCTTTATTGGTTTTCTTATTATTACTTTTAAATGCTTTTACTATTTAAATTCGTTATTGTTGTTATTATTATTATTATTATTATTATTATTATTATTATTATTATTATTATTACTATGTCCTATTTTTTGTATTTATTAATCAGTATGTATAATTATTTATCTATTATTGTTTATTTTATTTTGTTATTATACACGCTTCTATGGTACTTGTGTACTTTTCAGTGCTGGCCTGTCATAGGTCTCAAGACTGTTGGCCAGCACTTATAATAAAGGAAATTGGAATTGAAATTACTATAGTTAAAATTGATGTAAGATTTAATTTTAATAATGAGCTATTTTTCTAAATGAGCCCAATGGAGCAATGTAAATTATTGAAATGCCATGCTGAAAATGACATCACTTGGCCACAAAGGCTCAAACAAAAACACAATACGCATCCATTTCTCGATACTAGGCTCGAGTCCGACCACAACGGTGTCCAACCTGACGACATACTCTCGAAGGAACGGTCCACCCCTCCGCCATTTTATAATCATGGCTCACCAGTTCAAAGCATTCGACGACTGCCCCCCGCGGGCCACTCTCGAAACTAGAACCACCGCGTGACAAGTTTATATTTTAACCAATGGACGAGCAGCCATTTGTTCGAACCACTTCGACTAAACCGGAACGATATTCATCGCCTATGAACTCTCCGAAATGGTCTGCATTATTCAAATGTGAACGAATCTCTCTTTCAATTATGGAATTAATTGGTGTGATTTCGGTGTAATAGGTCTCCCCAACACGTAGATGAGGATGATATACAGTCAAAGGATTGGGACATCTCCGGGACTACGATTGCTATTTCTGTCTCTGAATAATTTGCGTCGAGGGATCAGTGGAGCGATAATCGTAAAATATTGGAGACCAACTGGAGCACTTCTCTCTTTGAAGTTTTACTGACGGTAGCTCCACTGGGAATTATTCAGCTTCTTCAATTTATAGAATACAATTAATCATCATTTGAAAAATATTTATTCATAATTTAAAAGAATCAAGACCCTTTTGTCTAGTACTAATTATACCAATTTCCCATTCAATTTAAGTAATATTTTGGGGGAATAAAAGGGGTAAGGGGGTAAAACTATAATTTTATTATTGATTTGTAAAGGGGCATGGGGGTAAAACTATAATTTTATTATTGATTTGTCTATCCAGTGTATACGTGTAAGCTATATCATATTATCCCTTTATAACTCTGCACAAAATTAAAATATACATCGTTAAAATATATATTCAAGTAACTTACACAATTTTGTTTAATCTTTCCACATGGGCACGCCACTGGTTAGACCTTAATGTTTATTCTTACGCCCGAATTTCTAAATATGTGTTCAGCTGAGAAAATTGTTTATTAGTTGTTGTAACATTTTATTCATTTTTCCCCGATTCACAACTCTTTTAATCATGTTATCAACATTCCATGTATACAATCACTAATACATATTTTATTTGTCTAAATCAAGTTCGTAAAGACGTAAGATTGACTCTTATCCTTCTGCGGTAATCTTATGATGCTGCCATTATAACTTGACTACATTTCTTCTTATCACAAACTGGGAAATTGTTATAATCCAAATCAATGTCTTGCATCTAACGGTACAGTCAGTGTGTTATCAAGTACAAACAACATTATTTACGACTATTGCTTTTTTTACGCAAACATAGGCAGTCCTAAATTTCCATACAACTTGAAATATCGCAAATAATAAATTTACATCCTTAAACCGACTTTCGTAAGTCGGATAAGGACTCTCGTATATTTTTCGGTAAACGAACATCTCGAGGTATCAATGTTGGCGCTGTCTGTCAGCTTTGTCGGCCTTTCTTTACTAGTTTTATATTTTATTTTTATTTATTTGAGGTATTTAACACGCACTTTCTGAGCCGATTGAGTATATCAGCACATGACCTATAAACTAACTTAAATCTAGAACAGACACAACATCAAACCCCCAGCCGTTAATTCATCAATGTGAAAGGGGAAACCCACATTTCACCAATTATATTTGTTTTGAGCCATGCCAGGAATCGAGCCTGGCACCCTTATCTCAGTAGACAGACAGGCTACCAACGTATCTAAGGTGTTGGACGAGATTTAATCTGAATATGAAATTAGCCCCAAGTTACGAATATTTAGCCTCACTCAAACGCTCGAGCCGGTCGACTGTGTGTTAAATTGTGAAGAAAAAGGACCAAATTACAGGACTTGTAATATATGCTAGAAATAAACCAGGGCTAAAAAAACTAAATACTATAAAATAGTCATAGATTTTATTATTTTTTCATATCTCTGTGAAAGTATGCGGCTTAAATTTCTTACATTCAACTTTCATGCACGTTTTAATAAAGGTGCTATTTACGAAATGATTACTACCGATTGTCTTTGTTTGCCTGTACGGAGGAAATAATGTCATTTGAGGTGGGCAGTACTGCTTTCAAATTAAATCTAATGGCCCAGAATTTGATCATATTAATGGGAAATATAAAGGTTTCATCCAAACTTAATTATAATGAAGTATCTTGCAAACTAGAACGGGTCAATTAGATTAGACTTATTGTGAAATTTAGAACAGCTCCTCCGCCTCCCATGCATAGTAGGACTGCGATAGAAAGAACCGTATCTTATAATTACAAACAATTACTAAGACTTTTTATAGACGCATACGTCAGGTCTCGTGATTTGCAGTTGTCACTTTTGATAGACAGTATAATTAATTGCCTGTAAAATAACCAACCACTAATAAATAATATGGTAAAATGCTAACAATGTTAACCACAATATTTTTTTAAATTTTATATGAAAAAAATCTTTCCTATCGGAATCCTACTATATGAATAAACTATAGCTTTTAGAGCAATAAGAGAGTAAATTTGCTTTTATTTTATTTGAGTAAACCTTAGTACCAATGAGCTGAATGAATATTAACGACGTGTTATCTAAAAGAAAAAAAGGTAGCAAGGATGAAATTTAATAAAACGCATCAAAATTAACCTAAAAATAAAATAGGAAAAACATTTAATCCAAAACGTGAATAACCGGGATTCTAATCCTTCTATCGAGTCAAGTCCAAGCTTAGCTAGATTTGCCTGTAACTATTTAGTCTGAGATAACAGGATGATAAGTGAATTTTAAGGGAGCATTTTCATGTTCACCTTAAGAGAATATGTGAAACAACACTGTAGAAAAAAATAATTATAGCTCACCCAGTCGGAGGTCGATCCCCGTGATGCTGAGTCAAAGCCGAGCGCCACGTATACCTAGCACTGTGTGGCAAACAAGACTAAATGAGCCCGAATACTTTGTCCGTGGGCCCACCTATGCGGGGAAAACATCTAAAAAAATACCGGAAATACTGAAGATTCTATGGTATTACGTTTAGATTATTCAAATATTGGATGTTATTTGAATTCAAATGTCTAGAGCATTACCGTGCCTTAGACGACCGCATTTCATTTTATAATGATTTATTCCGTCTTGGAATGCGCCGTTCCAATTTATAGAAAACCTTTTTAATTTTATTTTATATCTCAAGGAGCTCACAGTTGTAATTTCTCTACTCTTTTCCGTCTATTCATCCGAGCTCAAACTCAGTTCGATGTCTCATGTCAGCATATTCATTGAAATAGCAGTGCTGTGGAAGGAATTCGAACCCGGGAGATGGTTGCTCTTACAACTATATGTTACAAGCGATCCAGTCACAAAGACGATGAAAAGAGGGAACATGTTTTTTTGTATATTATATTTAAAAAATATTATAACTATTTTTTCTCCGTGATTCCGTCATGCACAAATTTATCGGTTGTTCAAAAGATAAATAAAACATTTTAAATATATTATAGTTAATATTTAATTTATATATGTTGTTTATATGCACGATTGAAATATATGTTGACCTATAGCTAATCCAGTACTATTTCTTAACATGTACTAGAACTATGTACCGAATACCAACTAGTAGTTCTGTGAACAGTAGACCTCGCTCCCTCCATTAAAAAAATGCTAGGCACATCATGTTAAGAATTATGTCATGTTCTTATCGTTACCAAAGTCTTAAGAGTTCTCTTTGGATTTGTAATTGAAATATCTCCTGTAATTTCTCTTTGGATTTAAAGTTGATATTTTATCTTGTTATCAAGTTAGACAGAAAACTAAAAAATATTTTACTCAATATTACATTATATTCATAAACTAGCAAAAGTACCCCAGGCTAAGCTTCCCTTTGCTTCAAACAGAGAGAGAAAAAAAATCTCGTCATTTTATTTATTCTGACCCAGTTTTTTAATTAATTAAATAAAGTCTCATCAAGCGCAATGCTCGTGACATACAGACAAACACTCTCTACATTTTAGTAATATAGATAATAAACGTTGTTCACGCGGTTTTAAACATCAGTCTCGCAATGTATGGCAAAATTTGCAAAAATATCCCCTAGGTATTTGATAGATTGTTTGGAATTTTTAAAATCCCTTGAGGTGAGCTATTAAAACGAAAAAAACCTTTAGAGTGGCTGCCATATTGAAACGTATAACCAGATTGAAAAACCATGTACAGTACATCCATCGTTCGGTCTAGGCTCAACGATGTTTATTACAAATTTGGTTAAAATTGGTCCACGTATTTGTAAATTATCACAGAACACACAGATACATTTTTAATTGGCCACCATCTTGAAACAAATAACCAGATCGAGAAACCATATAGTCCTACATGCGTTGTTTCGCTTTTGTTTCTAAGAAAGTTTCTATCAAATTTCTTTAAAATTGGTCGACGCATTTCACAGTTATCCCGGAACAAACATTCGAATAGACAGACAGATGAAATTCCAAATGGTCAAGTTAAAACAAGACCTCGCAACGCTGGGTTAGCTAGAAAAACTTTGCCTCTGCACAAACAACTTATATCTATGTTTGAACAAAAGGATAACGGGGGATTCAGAAGACCTAAGGACTCCTTTTTACATAAATTTACTTACTTAATTTATATGTGCTTTATTAATGTTTAATCAACATAATATTTAAATTAAACACTAGGATAAGTAAAAACAAGTTTCCTTCAAATGTTGAGATGCATTATTCTTCTTTTTAAAATTCTAGCCTCCTTATAAAGTCCTGGGTTTGGAAATCACTAAAAAATCCCCACACCATTGCTCTATAATGCACAAGAGTTGTGACTGCAGCGGAGTCTGCTGCTGTAAAAAAAGAGATGTTTGGACAGTTGGGTGCCCCCTAGAGTTGGGAGTCTGAGGGTGAACTGCTCCATTTTCTCTTCTGGTTGGCTGTGTACATCAGTATAAAAGTCGACGAGTTGTGTTTCTGTATTTCTGAAGACCTCTCACGGTCATCTTAAAGGTCACCTTAAAAAGGGGGGATAGTGTATGACCCTGGATGGTAAGAGCGTAGGACATGTTTGGCCAAGAGTCTTGAGTTGTGTTCTCGCGTGCGTGTGTTATTTTACAACATGGACGTTCAAAGCATAATATGTATAAAAAACTGACCAAAAATCAGTGCTGATTAAATTAAACCAAAAACATATAGTGTGTCAGTCTCAAAATGTAACCTTGTTTTCCGCGTCTTACTACCCGGTCGGGCTGTATGCATATGTACTAATAAGGAGGGTATTATGTTAGGAATGAGTAATGTTGAATTTAGAGAAAATATACCCTCATTTGAATGGAGGGTGAGTAGAAAACCATTTATAAAAAACCTCAATTCCCTGATTGAGATTCGAGCCCCAATCTTCCCATCATCGGGAGTCCGGTATATTACGAGAGTGACGCTTTAGACCCTGCGGCCAGTGACGAGGTCCTTTTCTATTAGCTACATGTTCTAATACTCTCATAGTCCGCGTTGGTGGCCGCAAGGTATAAGGCACTATTCTCACAATAGAGTAGACTGCCGAAGACAGGGAGATAAGGGTTCGATCCCCGTCGGGTGTACTGAAAATGGTTTTCCACGTTCCCTCCATACAAATGCGGGTCCACTTCCTCTAAATTAAACGTTCCTCACCCCTAACCAGATAATGTAATTAGTAGGAGGCCTATAACCCGAATAGGTATTAAGACGTGGTGCTGAAAAAAAACTCTCATGCATACCTTACACCAGTGTGTACAACTAGCGGCCCGCGGGCCAATTGCGGTCCGCGCTCAGTGAAATTGTGGCCCTCACAGTATCTTGGAGGAAAATTAAAAGAAAACCTCTCGGTGGAAGATGTTACATTAGCTAATGATTCAAATTAATATATTTATTTAAAAAGGTCATGCTTGCATTTTATTATACATTTATTTGACTAATCAAAAAATATGTATAAATATATATTACTAATGCTGTTATTTTGTGAAATTGTGTGTGCGTGCACACTTGAAAGAATAAAATCTGGGAGATTAGTATACTTTTTTTTTTGCAGTAAAATTTGAAAGATTCTACAAACTAAAAATACAATTTATGTATAAGTATTGAAAGGAATTTTTTTTATCAAGTGTTGTTTGTGGGCCTAAATGAAGTCGATGGGATTACTAACTATATATTCTGCCCGTGATGCAAAGTGATATTCATATTTGGCCCTTGGGATGAAAAACGTTGGACCACCCTGCCTCATGGCTTTTACCATACCTTAATTTTTGTTGTTTTATTTAAACAAGTCTTATTACTCGTCAGGGCTATTCACATTTAACTACGCTAGTAGTGTATGGATGATGGAGGCAGCATGTATATGAAATCTACCCGCATTTACATGAAAAGAGAGTGATAAACAATAAAGGAAGGTCCACCCTTTGTACACCACATTCTGTGACATTCCCGTCATTGGTAAACGATCCTAGACAAGTTTGAACTTTGGTCCACGTACCAACTGATGAGAACATACACAGCACCTCGTTACATAACTATTTCATGTAATTCATCAAGAGAGAGAGGCGAAATAATGGAATGACGGGAACAATAGTAAGGAATATAACGTGCACTGCTGTTATACAGTCCAATAGTCATAGATAGAAGTTACTAGATCTACTTTAATGTATTCAAACGTCAAGTCATGTGATATTCAGATGTAAAGGGGCGTTTACACGGTATGATTTTTTGTGCTAGATGTCTAGCATGCTTCTAGCCTGCGCGCATGCTAGTTATCACGCAGGCTGACTCGCATACCAGAAGTGTTTACACGGGATGGTAAAATAGCAAGGGACTTTGTTTAGTTAGCGTGGTTGGTCATTAGTGATTAGTGCTTCTGATTAAACAGGACAAAATGGATATGGTTAGGGAAGCTGAAATGGTTGTTAAAGACATATGCGAAGACCTCAAGAAACGTAAAAGGAAGAAAAGAGATTGGGTGAGAAAGTGGATCCAAAGAAGGTCTTCATTGGGAGCATCATACACTTTATGTAAGGAACTAAAGGAAGAAGATCCAGCGTCTTATCACAATTTTTTCAGGCTCACA
>CABFWB010003433.1:30231-79423 GCA_902151455.1 Timema bartmani | reverse complement strand
CCATTAGTGTAATTAGTACTTAAGCGTATAACCCGAACGGGTAGTAAGACGCGGTGCTAAATAAATAATAAATAAAATAATGCTTTCCAAGTAATGAATAATCACAGATAGGGGATTGGGTGTTTTGCCTTTCATAGAATCAAGTTCAATTTTAGGAAGTGAGCTGAAAAAATCAGTTGATTAATATAGTGAACGTCAAATATTCCCAACTTAAAAAAAAAGTAAGTCTTATGAATTAATCAAATACATATTTAGTAAAATATATTAGAAGTCTCTATTACACAAATATAATTTGCCTGTTTGTAAAGATCCAGGTTCCAGGTTCAATTCCCGATACAACCAAAACATGTATCAATGAAAATATTCTGGTTTATCTTTTATTTATGATTTAGTGCTAGTTTGAAATGTCATGTGTTGATAAAATCAGTAGATTCAAAAAATTCACTTTAAATAAGCTTAATAACCGCGAAAGTGGGAACGTGGATTAAACATCTAACTTATCTAATTTAATATTTGGTGTCGAAGAGGTTGGAGTTATAGTTCCAGCTAGGAGTACTGAAGGTGCATTTTGTAAAGAAATGTGAGAACATTTGCTCTATAGTATTTCCGTGTCTTTAGCTAATTTTGAGGAAAGATTATCCAGTACTAATGTACCATTGCCCAGAGGACGACCAAAATCTGGTGACCTTGAGAAACAATCCCCTTTCAAGGACAATCCTTGGGTAACAACCAGGAAATGAGCCTGGGACCACTAGGTCAGCAGCCAGGAAATGAGCCTGGGACCACTAGGTCAGCAGCCAGGAAACGAGCCTGGGACCACTAGGTCAGCAGCCAGGAACTCTTGACTACTATACCACCAAGCCCGTTTGCTATGTTCTTCTAAGATATATATTCATAATTCTTACCCAGTCAAGGTAATTAAAAGTGGATAGGCCAAACGAGTAGTCTTAGTAAAAAAATATAATTAAATCCAATTTATTTGATTGAAAAAACCTTGCAGGTCGGACCCATTTGACGTCAGCCACGATGTGTACATCAAGAACTACGTCAACCACGTGAAGAAGAAACGCGCCGGCCCATTCTTCCCTCCCACCTACCCCCGACCTTACTTCGAAGTCAACCCTTACTACACAGAGAAACCGGTGCCGATATACAAGTCTGTTTCGAGGACCAGGGCCAAATTAAGAGGTCCCGGAAAATTCCTACCTTCATCTCCTACTAAAATGGTAGGAATACTTGATAAGTTTAATGGGACGTGTTTGAGTCAAATTACAAACTCTTTATAGTTATTCGCATCATTGGACACGTGGAATATACGTTAGGATAGTGTACTTTGGTTTTTTGGTGATGGAGAGGTCGGGGTTCGATTCTCAGTTGGGTGTATTGAAGATGGGTTTTCATAAACGGTTTCCTAGGATTTCTCAACGCAATTGAAGGTACATTTCGTTTTAAGTCTACCTTCCTCATCCTTACCCCATTAGTGTCAACATGAGGATGGTCTGGATGTGTGTTAAGACGCGGAGTAAGGAAATATTCAGTAACTTTACAGTCCACCCGGTTTTACTTATTTATTTTATTTAGTACCACGTCTTACTACCCGTTCTGGTTATACGCTTTTGTAATAATCAAGCTAATGCAGTACACCCGACCTAGATTTGAACCTCGATCTCCCCATGATCGGCAGTCTTAATCTACTGCGGGAGTAGTGCCTTAGACAATGTGGCCACCGAGGTGGGTTGGTTTTATTGAAGGTGTTATTCTGGTAGAGAGAGTGAAACCGTGGAGTCCACTGGTTCATAGTGAATTGGAGCAGTTAATTTAAAAATATATATATATACCACGTCCTGACAGTCCGGAGCTATTAGCATATTCACACAAATGGAGTGAGGATGAGTAAGGTAAAATTTAGAGGATATGTACTCACATTCATGTGAAAGGAAAGTCAGAAAACCTTGGGGACAGACTATTCAAGTGAACATGGCTAGGATTCTAATCCAGACCTCCCCTGTCTTCGGAAAATTAGACAAGTTGAGACTGAAGTTTTTATCCACGTGTTCAATACTGTGTGCTGAACTTAAAATAAAACAATACAATGTAAGTAGGTTTTAACAGCAAATTCCTTGAAATTCATTTCCTTGGACTAAATATAACGTGTTTACTTGACAAAGTAAGACGCCGGGCTCAATTCCTGGTTGAACGATACAATTGTCAGTACTATATTCGGAGAATACTTTTCCACAACCATGAATTGACGACCGGGAGAGCTTTATTTTGCGTCTAATTTAGAAGTAAGTTAGTTTGTAAGTTATTTGCTGATATTTTGTTTACTCCACAAGATGTAGGATAGATACCCATGGTTAAAATAAGCTACATTTCCAAGATATTTTTAATTCATTGGCATCCCCAGTTGTCTCTTTCATTTGAATTGGAAGTAAAGATCAATGAATTACGTGTTTTCTAAAGCTCTGTTACTTCTACTTGCCGGTAAATAGGCTACTGCACATAATTACCATATATTTTTATTTCAGGTGTCGAAATCAACACCACATGTCAAACACACATTGACAGATGTTTGATTGCATGAAAGTAGATCTAAAAGTTTTTTAAGAGTGTCGGATAAATTGTCACTAGATAGTAAACTGACTAAACTTTTTTTTTAATTTGGGATATTTAACGTGCACTTCATGAACCTACTGATAATATCAGCACACAATTAACAAGAAATTTAATTTGAGGACTGACACAACACCCAGTGCCACGCTTGTTAATTTATCATTGTAACAGCATAGTTTTACCCTTAACAAGTATTTCGGCCATGCCGGGCATCGAATCAGGGCTTCTTAACTCTACAGTTAGACCCACTGCAAAGTGGTCGGGCTAGCGTGAGTTAAATAACATATTTACACAGTTTATAATCAAACCCTTTTTAGTCAAAATACAAAAAATATTGCTCCAGTAGATACGTTTTTAAATATTCTACTCATGGTAATCTCAACAGTATTTCTTGAATATCTGGCATTAGTATCAGTAGTATCCTCTCATTTAAAAAGTTTCTGGTAAAATTACGTGATGTCCAGAACAATTACTAAAAAATATGTTGACGTTACTATGTGTAGAAAATTAAATTAAACGTATCTTCTAGACCTAGAGATGTGGTATCAAAGTAAAAGTATCGATACTGTACTCATTAAAAGTATCGGAAGAGAAATTTCGATAACATACTAGTATCGAAAGAAAAGTATCGATAGCAGTAAGTATCGGTACTGAAATTTTAATCTGGAAAATCTATCAAGATAGATTATTAACTATTGACAAACAATAGAGGAATGGACACCCAGCCCTGCTTTATCTGCTTAAACAACGCACATTAACTTATCTGCTTCGTCTGCTTGGGACATCCTTTAATTACCTGAGTTTATTAAGTTATACAAAAGCTTATTATCTGTTTAGTTTGTGACGGCCTTGCTCAATGATAAATGAAGGGGTAGTAGACTGGTCGCCAATCACCTCGGCACCCAGTCAGTGTATCAGGCTATATTGACAAACAAAGATGAAAGAACAGCTATGAATTATGATTAGCTAAAAGAGATTGAATGCTAGAGTTTCTTCTTGCTTGTCATGCAGAAAATGAGTGAGAATTAAGGAACAGTGTTATTTATTCTTCCTCCACGGTCCACCCTAGTAAACATTTAACCCTATCATTAGTGAAGATAACAAAAAATTTGTTTCTTTCGATACCGATCCGATACCGGAGTGTGAGTACAAATATCAGTAAAAGTATCAGAAAAAAGTATCGAGTAAAAAAATACTAGTATCGAAAGGAAAATATCGATTTTAGTGAGATATTGATTCTTTTTCCACAGCCCTACCTAGATCAAATTTTATTTATTTGACAAAAAAATTAATTAATTTTTAAAATAAAAACTGTAAAAACACCTTAGCGCTCCCTTAAATTCTACCTCGATTACACCTTTTATTGATGTATTGGTTCAGGAGGGAGGCTGCAAAGACGGATGTTTCGATAAGTTCCCCGCCTACATCCCTTCCCCATTCGATGTCCAGCCTAAGAGGTCCAAGGAAGGGAGACCAGCAGGCAAACTACCTTTCTACCCCTCTCAAGGGGTGAAACCCTACCCGCAACACTCCATAGTAAGCCATAACGTGGATCTCGCCGTGAATGCTGGCAACTGGCAGAACTTCCAACCGATCGTTTACCCTTAGAACCATGTTTGTTACTTTCTTCGTGTTGTGTGGTTTAGTTTACTATTAAATACCAGACATAAATTATGTTTTGATCTTATTTTTGACTAGTTTAAGTACCCATCGCTGCCCGAGAGAAATGTTTTCAGTTTAATGACTGCACGTGGAAGGTACAGTAGCCCCATAGCTTCTTTGGTGCTGACTGACAGTTCACAGCTGACTTCTGACAGTCAACATTTAGGTGTATACCTAAATGTTGACTGTCATGGCGTAGGGATACATAATTTGGTCTGGTAGCTTTTCAAAGCCGTCAACTGTGAGCTGTCAGTCAGCACCAAAGAAGCCATAGGGCTACTGTAGCTTTAAAGTCCTGCTTTGCCCGTGGCTCTTTTTCTTCCAACCCGGTTTTTAACTAAAATAAATCCAACAAATTTTAAAATTTCGTCTCTTAGGTGCACACGTTCGTGCACAGGGGCAACTAATTTTTAAATTTTTAGACCTTTGTGTGCGGTAGATATCATACATTACTCATGACAAATAAATAAACTTTTCATTTTATTAATATATAAGATAAATGATTAGGGGGAGGAAGGTGATATATTGAAGATTACAATAATTGAGAATTAAGATACTATTTTCATAAAGGTTTACCATATAACCTTTCTCGTGTTCCTAAACTTACTACCCATCAAACAAATTGCCGAGCACCCAGGTTAAGGTGTAAAATTCGTCTTTTTTTGACTTGGCAGTGATGGAGAGGTCAGAGTTTCTATTCCGGACGGATTCCTAAATAATTTTCCACTCTTAATCTAAGCAAATTTGAATACAATTCTTCTGAATATGATAGTACGATAACCCTTAGTGTCAATATGCGAATATTCTGGACATGAAAAAATATGCAGCTTTGTTTTCAAGGATTAGCGTCTGCTTTCCACATATTAACATTCATAAGGAACGGATAGCTCCATGGTTTCAGCTCACACTAAAACAATTCCGATCAAGCGTCCACCGTTTGTTGGCGAATATAGTGTCAACTTTCGTGGATAGAGGATGTCATGTGATCAGCACAACGAATCTTCTGGCAGTTAATTTCAGTTTTCTTGACCAAATCCTCTACTTTTTCATTCAAGTGGCTCTTTATTTATGCAACCATTAGCGATCTCAACCAGATCTGTTTCGAGCTGACCACAGGGGAAGTAGTGGAAGTAGGGACTTCAGGGAAAAGGCGGCTTTGGTACACATCAATAAAGCAGATTGGGGAAGGCTAGGGGAGGCGTTGGTGCTCCCTACAGCAGTAGTATTGGGGGACAGAGAAAGAAGAAGAGACAGACAAAATGAAGATAACGAAGAATCGGACAATAGAGGCATTTAGGACTATTAGTAAAACTTAAACATTAACAAAATAGTAAATAAGATAGGGTGTATTAAAATAGAGAGAGAGAATGGAATTCGTCTCTAGATAGCCTGAAGGTGATCCACCGACGATGGGAACACGGTTCTGGGATTCATGAGGCGAATAAATTCCGATGTGAGCAGAGATCTGCACCAGTATTCCAGCAGGTAAATAAAAATAAAATTAAGAGGACAACAGATGATGGAGGTATAGGCCTAATGGATCCACATGGCCCTGGAGCACTTGTTAACAAGTATAATCCAGGGCCGGAAACACGCAGCTGGGCCCACAAGTTGGCATGAAAGGCTGACAATCATGTAGCCTCCTGGTTGAGCCAACGACAGTAATAATAACACCAAATGTCTGTCCTATGAATAAACAGCAGAGAAAACGTAACTACGCAAATGCATTAGTTATATTTTAGTAGTTAGTTAGTAAGTTAGGTTATATTTATGATGCAATTACCAAATAACACCAATATCCGCACGAACTTTCTCACTCTATTGTTTGAAAATGGAGATATTTACTCAAAACTCGTAATATATGTGAAACGAAATAATATACACTAGCAAACCCAAGCAGAAATTATTGACGTTTTATGATACCCCAAACAAAAAAATGGGTCTTGTAATTTTGTCTGTCTGTCCACCCCATCTGTATGTCCTGTACTTGGCCTACACTCTAAGCTCTAAACGGTTTGATGGATTTAATTCAAAATTGATATCTAGATTTTATATGGTCACATCTTCGAAGACAAAATGTGAACTGGATTTGACCCTAAAATTAAGAATATTGTTTTATAAGGGTGTGATTTATATGACAAATATATATATATATATATAAATTTGTCATATGAATCACATATGTACTTGCTTCTGGGGGGAAAATTAATTTAAGGTTAGCTTAGTGATGGCTAGGTTTTAAAAACTTGAAGTCTTTTGGAACGGTTTTTAACGTTTTTGTTCAATGTTTATATCTGAGAACTGTCTCTTTATATTAACAAAATAATATGTTTGTTTTTATCAGAAAAACTTAAAAAAATCTCGGCCTCAATTATAATAAACTATAATATTGTAGGATTGGGTAGTACAATTTATTTATTATGATTATTCTATTAATAAACTGATGTAGAATTTTTTGTTATTTGGTACAATGTGTGGTGGTATTCAGCCTGATCTTGAATAAGTACCCATCTTGATCATTTTACCACCTCCGTTAAGTCTTCAAGGACCAGGGTTTGGATCCCATCTTGGTACTTTAAATGAGGAATTATAAGAGAGGCATAGGGGGGTTTGGATTCGACCGGCCACGAAACCCATCGCGGCTCAATAGAGTCTTGATGTGCACTGTCTTTTGGGATAGGAAAGGCATGATCCTCCCGGATTTTATGGAACCTGGACAAATATCTACTCTGACCTCTACATCGCGACGTTAACTATGCTGAAGGCCCGAATTTCCAGAGTCAGGCCAGAGAATAAGACAACATTTTGCTTGTAGCACGATAACTCCAGGCCCCATACCAATTTGAAGACCATGGGCCACGGGAAACTTTTGGCTGGACTCGCCATATAGTCTACTACACTACACTCGCCATATAGTCTGGATTTCGCACCTTCTGACTTTCATCTGTTTGGACCGTTGAACGATGGATTGGGGGGGCAATATTTTCCTGACAACGACGCCGTCATCGCAGCTTTGAAAAATTGGGTTGCTTCCGCTGGTGCATATTTTTACGAGCGTGGCATGAAGACTCTTGTTGATCGCTGGTGGAAATGTATAACAAATGGCGGTGACTATGTGGTAAAATAGTGTTTTGTAGCTGACAACTTTCTCTATCCACTCTACTGAGCTCCCTCTATCCGTTGTAGTTTATGTTGAAATAAATAGGAGGCATCAGTTTCTGGGTGCCGCTCGTATATTGCTATAACTAGCCACAAAAATAATTAAATATTTTTTTATAACTTAAAAATAGTGCCATACAAAAGATTTGTTTTGAAATAAAAGTTTTTATTTTGTAAACAGCATGTGAACACAGCCGAAGACGTTTTGTATGACGTCATCAACCACCATTTTTTCGAATGTTTCACCATCTATTAAGAGAACGCAATCTTTCATTTGTGAGACATTTTTAAGTGAGCCACAGGCGCCGCTTCCACAAAAAACATACAAACAGTTATTTTCATAAGTTCGTGTTTCAATAATGTCACAACGGTTAAAAGAAATAATTAAAAAAAAATGGTTTATTGAGAAATTTTTGTCTGCCAATAGTAAAATCAACTCATGTGTTCTTGCAGATAATTTTGTTTGGCGAGTGGATACATGGTAGCTTTAACTATCTGTCTCTCACCTACACTCCCATTGTAGATAGGCTCTAGTAATATCAATGGTTAGTATGAAAGTATAAAATCCTGATCATATTCCGCGATGCCTATAACAAATATTCAAGAAATATGTTTAATATTCCTATATACGGAGAAATAAAATTAAACGTATCTACTGAATAAATGTTGCACTATTCTGGCAAAAAAGCTTGTTTTTTAAAAATAAAAACGGAAAAATACGGCCCTTCACGCTTTTTTTCCACTCCATCTTGACGTTGTTTCCTGTTTAGTGGATTTCGAGTGGGTGAGTTATAGGTTTGAGAATCCCAATTCTTTGTACCTGAACGCTCCCTCCCCTAACTATAATGTGGCTTTCCCACGCGACGGCCTCTCGCCATAGCCGTAGACGGCGCTCGCCGTCCATAGCAACGGCGCTCGCCGTCCATAGCAACGGCGTGCCGTACCTTGTTGAAATGAATTCCCTTCAATTTAATGTTTCCATTTCCTCGTTAAGCTCCAGTGTGCTAATACAAATCAAGGGAAGATGTTGTTGTGTGTACCAAACTCCTTTTTTCTTCTCATCTTTCAACACCTCGAATTATGAGTGGATTAAAGCACAAACCCCCCTCCAAGCTGATAATGACTTAGTCCGAGATTTGTTTTCCTCTAAGATTCTGTAACAAAGCACTGGATTCAATTCCACTTGTGCAATTAATGCCTCAACATCAGTTTCGAAAGTTCCAGAAGCCATAGCAACTACTCGACACAACGAACAACGTTAGACTGAAGCAAGCACGCCGTGCGGACTGACGGCCAAACACCGTGGCGTGTGAAGATATGCATTAGACACAATGTATCTCGACCATTTCGGCGCGCCGTTCACGGCATTATCGCCGTGCCGTCACGTGTGAAAGCTTTCTTTTTAACCTGTGTACCGTGATAATTACGGCGCAGCGCCGTCCACGGCGACGGTTAAAGCCCGTCACGTGTGAAAGCCACCACTATTGGTCACTGAGCACGCCCTCCCTTCACTATAACGTATTTCTAATGAGTGTTTAACCCTGCTAGGCTGTTTGTTTACCTCGTACTATTATTTCCCCTCTTCCATTTCTACATACACACAACACAGACACTATAACCTCACAGTTTGCCACCAAGCAGGATTGATTAAAAATGATAAAAACATAACATATTTTTCTATTTTGGAAAAATATTTATCTCCGGGTTTATTATTGAAAGCCACTTTTATTAATAAGTTAAATATACAATTATACAAGTAATACATTCCCTCAGAAATACAAGCACCAAAATAAAAAATAAGAAAAAAAACTAATGTTTAAGATGCTTTCAATTAAATTTATATTTGAATTTATACTTTTTTTTATGCCATAGCTACAAAAATGGTTGGGTCAAAGAGAAAGATATTAAAATGTGAATCCTATTTTTGAATAATCACCGCTGCGCTATAAGTAGGCAGTATCATAAACAAATCAAATCTAAAAAATAAACAATAAATTAATTGTCGGAAAATGTTATCTTCCGTTGACTTCAACTATAAATAGAATTATTTTTCCTGCAGTTAAATTATGTATACCAATAGCAATCGTATAGCTGCCCAGTAAAATTAAGAAATAAAACGAACATTCAACGAAAACAATTTATCATTTTATTGCTATAATTCATATGTAAATTGTTCGATCATTAAAATTATCAATTTCGTTTCACAGCTGAATGTTAACATTATCACACTAATTTCTTATATCTATCTATTAGGACCAGACCAAAGTTCAAAAAAATCTATAAATGTGATTGGAACAAAAATTGTTAAAACGAAACTCTTATCTCTCTTTGTTATTTTGTAAACTAACCTTCTAGACAAAAACAACCAAATCAAAAGTATGTATAATATTAATAAAAAATAACAGGGTGAAATAGATTTTACACCACTAAAAATCAAAACATTTCTTGTTACTACAATCCACATATTAGGTTTTATGCTAGCTTTGGTTAACTTTAAGCTGAAGCTTAGGCCAGTATAATGTATTATTAAAGTAAATTGCCACGTTTTCCTTACAAATTATAAATTCATTTAACAACAAATCAATCACAATGTAAACAATATAATATCAATATAAGTTTGAAAATAAAAATAAATACATTGACACAGAACAATAACTACACATATATTATACAAGGCAGATATTCAACATTTGTACAGTCATAGACAAAATTATATAACCTTAAATTTGTCATAGTGGTGTTTTTATAGGGACAAAGTACGTCAGGGATATTAGGGTATGGGACCTAGCCATATACAAACCACTTGTTTGTTTAAACCCTTTAAAGTATCTAACCATGATTCAAACCAAAGACTTAAAAAATGGTGATAATAGAATTAATTAGTGATCTAAGCCTTATAAAGGGCCTTTTGTAAAGTTTTTATTATTTAAAAATGTATTATAAAAAAGCTAATTATTCAACTTGTCTTCAATTACGAAAATACACTGATAGTAAATGTAGACACAGTTTATTATATTTTATCAACCAGGCTATATCTTCTTTACAATGATAATTATCTTCATAAATAATTTGGGTATTTACATGTAGCTTCAGTAAATAAAAAAGCCTTTAATATGAGACATTATTATATGAAAACACATACAAGTGCTATAAAAGCGAAATATTCCAATGTATAGATTGTTTTATTCTTAGATTTATTTATTTATTAATACTTATTTTGTGTAGTATAATATTCTACTAAGATTAACTTTTCTCTTTATATATATATTCTAGACTGGAAGTTATACTTTTGATATAATAATCTTGGCAATCTATTGATTTCTTCATCTGTTAAATCCAATACAATTTGGATTAAGCGAAGAGAAATTAAGGTTTAGCCATCTAAGTAAAATCTTCGTTATTGTTATTATATAATATTGTCTTTGGATTAAAAAATGAGCTTAATTATCTTGAAATGCATAAGTCATCAAATTCACTCTAGCAACACAACGTTAGTATTGCAAAATATTTACAAACAATACAATTATTGTCTTTGAATTCCTATGTTATATTTTGAAGATGTTCTTTGAATGTGATTGATTCTTGGGACATGCATTTATAAATTAACTGAACTTCAAATTATTGAAAATTAGTTGAGTGACTATGTTACTATCATATTTGGCACGATTCCTAAGAAAATGGACCATGGATTAGAAATTATACTAATAACAATTATAAGTGAATTATTTAAGTATTTTATTCAGTTTTATTAAATGTTTGTACATTTAGACGCGTATAAACAATCTCCAGGGATGTACATTGCCCCTCCTCTTTCATAGAAGGTGTCGAAATGTAGGCCTGACCAAGGCCGGGCCTCTACCCTACCACGACTTTGGTGGGCTGGAAAGTGACAGGCCTGTAGTAGTCCTGGATGTTGCCCCAGCCGCGGGCTGCGGTGTTGTAATTGTTGAGCTCTGCGTACACCAACTTGTGGGTGAGGGGGAGGAGGCTGGTAAGCATCGTGAGTAGAGGCCGGACGAGCTCCTGAAACAAACATAGACACGTCTCGTTAAAAACGTTATTCTTACTTGGGGACAAATGTAATATACTTTCATTGAACAAAGATTTTTACACACACAGGGGGTTACGCAGTCAAAGGCGCTATTCTCGTCTGGTTTGACGGTGGTGGCCAAACGTAATGAGAATAGTTTTTCTTAAATAGTTTACCACGTTCCATTCAAGATAATGTTTGCTACCTTATTCTAAATTATGTCTACCTCTTTACCTCTTTCACATTAACTTATAGTATGCAGAGAGCTTGGAATATCAGGTTTATTATGCACTGCGTCTTACTACCCATTCAGGATATATACATATGCACTAATTACGCTATAGTGTTACGTAAACGGAAACTTGAATTTAGAGGAATTGTGCCCAAATTTGCGTGGAAGGAGAGTGGAAAATCATTTAAGAAAAAAACGCCCTAGTGCACCTGACTGGGATTCAAACCCCGATTACCCAGTCGTCGGCAGTCTAGTATAAGGAGAGTGTGACGCCTTAGACAGTGCGGCCACAAACGGAGAGCAGGGAAATTCTTTTTCCACGAGGGGTAGTTATACTTAGATCAATCCAGCATTGCAAGAAAGTAAATAAATTGAAAACACACACAAAAAATTATTAAATTTAATATTTTGAATGAGGGGAGATTGTGTGATTTTCTAAGTATCCAAGATTACTTTGAAACAACATTTAATTGATAATACAATCTATTGTTAGCTGTCACACGTTGGAATATTGTATTGTTTTCAAAAAATGAATCATAGTTACACATAAATTAACATGAATAATAAATCATGTATCACTTTAAAGTAAAGATTATGAACATTAAATCAATAACTAAAATATTCCCATTCAATATTCAATCAAGTGCCAGACCATTAAACGCACATGTTTTTAATGTATTAATATACAATTACTACCTACGAAATGTTTTTATGCAAAATAAAATCACAGCCAAGCAAAGCCAAACTTTCTTGTTCACTTTCGAGGAAATTCTTCTTTATTGTCAACATGCATCTCCAACATTGCTTGAACACATGTGTTTCAAATTGTTCAATAGTACGACGCTGTGTCAACCATTTAATGGTCATCATTATCATCATCATTACGTAACCCGTTAACAAGCATTCAGGCATTTTAATTATTCCTTTTGGAAAACGTGCATTTTCGAGGTAAAACTGAAATTCTTGGAAGGAAACATTGATCAGAAAATGTTACATTGCTGGGACAGTGGGGATGGTGCTAAAATAAGGAATTATTAAACCGTTAAAATAAGCTAACACCATTTAAAAAAATCTGTTTAAAAAATATCTGCACTTAATAAACTGAAACACTAATAGTTCACGTTCTCAAAAAATAAAAACAAAATAAATATAATTATTCGTGGGAGAAAACTGAAATATATTTGTCACTGGATTGATATGGGATGATAATGCGAACAAGCATGGAATTGAATAAAAAAAAAAAAAAGAAATTCAAAAGACAAAATAAATCTGCATAACTAAAACACAAAACAAAACTCGATTCAAAATCAAATAAAGGTGAACACAGGTCTTGCCTGCTTGGAGCTGCTGATTCGCCGCAGAAGGTGCTGAACTAGATTGGATCTGAGAGGAAGACGTGATCAAGGAAGAACTTTGGGATTGCCATTGTGTTTGTTCGGTCTTCTGGAAGTGCTGTATTGTGGATGAGACCTGTTGGTGCTGTTCGATTGTTTGGGATTGTGAGATTTGTTCTTGGGAGGGGAGGAACGTCCTGGTTTCAACCTTAGCGTTTGAAACATAGTATATGGGGTTGTCTGAGGGTGGTTGCTGCGGTGTTGCCTGCTTCATAAACTCCTCTATAGAACTTTGCTGTTGAATCTGTTTGTACTTCATCGGTGGTCCGGTGCTTTGTTCAAAATTCTGGATAATCGACTTTACTGCTGGTATAGACTCGTAAACGACATTCTCCTGTTGTTGGACTATTTGAGTAAATTCTTGCTTTTGGCTAAACTTGGTCTGTGTTACATTCTGTAGCGTTTGCTGGTTTTGACTGATCTTTGTGATTTGTTCAGATACATTGGGATGGACTTTCTTTTGCTGAAAAGATGATGAAGATTTTTGTATATTTTTCATTTCTGTTTGGTGTTCCCTTTGAATGCCTTGGTTCGCTGGTCGTGGCTCATTTAACAAATTCACTGTTTCCTTTATGTCATCATTTTTGAATACTTCAGTAAAGCTTACCCCAGTCTGAGTATTTTGAAAGGTGGGTTGTTGATTAGGTTGATCTCTAGATGGGCTCACATGCCCATACTGTTTACTACTAAGTTTCGAGAAAGGAGTTGGGATTGACACAATTGGAATTTTAGAAATAGGGAGATGTTTAGTAGGGATCACTTGTTGTACCTCTGATGGAGGTAGTGGCTTGATAGGGTCAGGTTTGTTTGGTACTGGTTGGGATTTTTCCACCAAAAGGGGTGGTTCGATATTATCTACTTCAGATTGAGGTATCGGACTAAAAATAGGTTGTTCTTGTTTGATTTCAATAGCTTGCGTCTTACCTGGGTTGCTGATTGATACACATTCTTGTTTAAACTCATCCTGTGAGTACGATTGTGTTAAAATCTCTTGCTTACTTGCAATGATTTCAGAAAATTGCTTTTCTTGTTCACTATCCAAGATATCTTGAACGTTCACTTTTTCCATTCTTTGTGTGTTTTGTTCCGTTTCCCCCTGCAGTATTTTATCCACCTCATCTTTTATTACACCTTCGTTCACTTGATCTAATATTTGAGTGTCAATTTTAGTTTTAACTTTAGTTTCTTGTTGTGATACTTCACTTACTGTTTCTTTAGACAGTACTCTATCAACAGCAGCAGCGCTATTCGCGATCTCTTGTAGTTTGCTTTCCAGCTGAGTGATTGGCTGGGTTTGTTCCAGTGGTACTTGCGGTGCAGTTATTTTCTCAGCAGGGGGCTTAGCTGTGTTTTGAGCGATTACATGTTTTATTAGAGAATGATCGGGTTTTTGCACAGGGTTTGGCGGGAAAGTTTGTTTAGGGGTTTGTTGAATTAGTGTTCGGTTTGGTGTCTGTGTGGTGATTGGTTGTCTTGACGCTTGAAAGGTCGATTTTGGTTGTTCTGGTGTTGGAACCTGTTGTGATGCACTGAACGAAACATTTTTTTGTACGGATATTTTTGTGGTGCTTGATGTCACTTTGCCACTGGTACTGCTCTGAGGCTGTGCAGAAGTTGGAGTGAAAGGGATGTACGCAGGGAAGGAAGAGGGGGATGAAATTGGTCGGGATGCAAGAGTTGGGAAATCTTCGGCCAAGCTATTAGCAGCAGTGGAAGCAGAAGAAGAGAGGTTAAGCTCCTTAAAACCTGTGGAATATTTAATTTTGTAAAGTTAATACATTAATTTATAATAGCAATTTACAATTATTTAGTATTTATTTCTATTTAATATTGAGATTTAATTATATTTCTGTACATATCTGCTAGTTAAAATTATTAATATGCTATATGAATAGGTTTAGAAAACGTGTTAACAATAATTGTTGCGGTTAGCACATAAGAACTAGTAAAATAAAACAACTTGGTAATTAAAATTAGTATAAAACCAAACCATTATTTAATTTTCACAATCAATATTGTATTTTTGAAATTACCACATAGAATTAACGATAATTTGTTTTTAGGTTAAATAATTTAATGCTTTTTAAACATTCCAAAGTGGTGATACGTGTAAGTGTTATGTAAGTTACAAAAACCTTTGAAAACTACTACTCAGACTTTTTCTATCTGTTCAAAATGTGTCAAACTAAAAGCAAGTTTCGAGAATAAAGGTGTCATGAAGTTTGAGACGGAGGGCCAAGAAACGCACCTGGGGTTGGCTGCTGCTGAGGTTTACTGATGCCCCAGCCTCTCGGAGGCTTGGCTTGGTACAGGAAATCTTTCCCACCTCCAGGGATGTATTGAGGTTTTCTGGGGGTTGTCACACTGGCAGATGGGTTGTATGCCTGGACACTTGGTAAAGGTACTGGAGTGAAGGTTTCTGGTGCGCTGCTGTAGTTCTGTGTCTTGTAGGTGCTGGCGCTGTAACTGTTGCTACTCCAAGCGGGAGGAGCGGGAGATGGATTTATCAAGGGCGGTAGCTCCTGGAAAGCTGTGTCCACAGAGCCTGTCTCTAACGCCGCCTCCCAGGGAGACTTCACCATCTTTATTCTCGGCTGGGAGAACCTCTCCTGGAACAAAACGTGGGATTTCCATTACAATTTTACAAGTAATTTCTAATGAATCAGAATAAACATATCAGTTCGGCAACGAGTGTTTTACCAGGCAGGCTACCCTTCTATCCGCTTCCCTTTTTCGCTCCTCCATACACATAACGCTAGCGCTCAGACGATTGTTTGTTCATGCACAACTTTGAATAATCTTATTATACTTTACTTGTTTCCTATTTTATAGGTGTCATATACTTTTAAGAAAGATTTTTATAAACTATTTAAACTATTGACCCCAAAAACCTGAGTTGGGATATCTTTAAAAAATAAATATATAAGAATAGATAAATTAATCAAGACACAATTGAGTATTTGGGATATTAGATAATTTTTGAATTATTTCACGACTTATGTTTCCACCTGTGATCTCATGGTTAGGGGGTAAAAGGATGGTGAGGTAAGGGTTCAAATCTCAGCCATTTGCGTCTAAGGTTTTTTTTAAAAAAAGAATGACTATTTACCCTGTACAAAAATGTGGGTAAACTTATTATAAATTTTACCCTTAATGCCCCTACCCAATTGTTGAAAAAATTAGGATTGCCCGAATTAGTAGTGAGACGTGATACACACATAACATAATAAGTCATCATGATAATAGTTGTGAAAATTCCTAGCGCTGGAAAACCTTTTGTCTTGGGATGGGAAACAATATTTGATACGGGACGATGCCCTAAAATACGTATTGGGTCGCAGCCCTGGCCCTGGTCCGGCCCATTAATATATGTAATACTACATCAGGGCGACATTATTGCACGGGGAGCAGTACAAGTGGTCAACAAAAACTTGGAATACTGAGGGGGTCAAGTGATCGACACGAGTACTCCTATACTTGGGTTTGTCGACCGGTTGTACCTACTCGTGTCTTCCACTTGTAGCTTTTAGCATTTTAAAGGATTGTCGACCACTTTTTTGTCGACCTGTTTGCATGGTGATACAGGTATCTCACCTGTATCTCCATTAGTTTCTGTCCTATCTTGGAGTAACATTGCTACACATTTCTCACCTGTATCTCCATTAGTTTCTGCGTGTGTTCCGCCCTCTTAGTGTAATCGGGGTGGTAGGTAGGGACGGGGGCAGACTGTCTGCTGCCCGCGGTGCCTGACAGCTGCCTCTGAAGGCTCGTGGAACTAGTGCTGTAGAGGTGCTCGCTGGTAGTGATGCTGCTGCTAGAAGTCGTCTGACGGATCGTGTTCTCGTCCACCACCCACTTCTCAGACTTCTTCCGCCGTTTGGCGAACAGTTCCGCGCCTGCAGACGAAAACAACTTTAGGGGCGGTCCACGGACTGTTCCAAGGGATGGCTCTGCTTGACGAGACTGTGCTAGTAAGCTGTTTGTTCCTGGTCTATCTCTAATCAATTAACTAACCACACACTGAGGCCAACCCTCCTCCGAGCACGCACCGGCTCTAGAAGGTTTCATGTAACCTCTCCTCCCCACTTAGGACTGCCAATATACTGGGTTTGATAGCTTGTCATCAGAACAGAGGAATTTAGATATTGTTTAGCATGAGCATTTATTCCAATGATGGTTCCCAATAGGTGAGATTGTTGAGATCCATACTGGTTAGCAACTAGTCACAGAATCAAATATCAGTAATGTCAAAGAAGCTATTAAGAACCCTACAGTACTAAGTATAGATTCAATTTTTGCCGAGTGAATAAAGGGATGTGGTGAAAAATTACTAATAGAAATTCATGAACAGCTATGTTCCATATGAAACCATTCTATTGTATCAAATGTATAAAAATACTAATTATAAAAAGAGAGACAAAACAGAGTGTAATAACAAAATAGGTATCTCTTTATTAACAACATGTTACAATATTAACTAAAAAAAACTCCATGCATCAATCCACAATCGAATCCTACCGACCGAACGGTCGCCGTTTGTTGGTGGTGATAGGGGAGACTTCTGCGAATATAGGGTGTCGCGTAGTCAGCACAGCTAAACTTCGGATGATAATCTCAGATTTCTAGACTGGACCTGCTACTTTTTTATTTATTAATTAAAGTAGCTCCTAATTTGTCCTCACGAAGCTAAATTTACCCCGTTTCAGACCCATTGCTTCACAAAAAATCTGGAAGTGCCTACGATCGAACCCGTGTCCTCTGGATCTGTAGCCACGATCTCTGATCCCTAAACCACAGAGCCAGTCACACCCGTGACCAACATAACATTAATGAGACTACGCCATATGCAGAAGAAATTTCTAGCGAGCGTCAGTGTGGATTTCGATTAAATTTATCGAAAGAAATAAGATTTTGAGGTGTATCGGGGCTCAAGAAATCATATCTTATGATTGGTTCACTTAAGATCATCTGAAAGATTATTTATGAATGTAGTGAGAGAATGAGGTTCCATTGGCTTCAAAAGACAAGTTTTATTCTGAACGGTACAATCTCGTCAAGTGAAATTAGATAAGATTAAGGTGGGAGTGTAGGAAACTAGAGAGAAGATAAGAGTTTTTGCGCTTTTTATAGCAAAATATTTGTTTTGATCAAAATAAGTAAATAAATTGTTCCATTAGAAACAGAGAGTTTATATTTCTTCACATGGTGATATAAGCAGTCGTTGAATATGTCTAATGAGCATAGCCGCATTAAATGACAAACTTTTTAAATTAAGATAAATTGTTATTAAATTCCAGGGCAGTCTTGATGGATATTCAACAACACACAACTGTTGTTATCGTCATGGGAAGATAATTAAACTCTATGTCTGTACTGAAGAAATATTAGTTTCTTATGTTGGTAAGATTAATAGACGAATCTTACTAACTGAACAGCTGATTGATTATACCTTTCCCCCTTGGTGAGTTGAGGTCTCTGACGAGGTCGAACACAACATCTGGACTAACAGCCCCGGGTTCAATGCTGTACCCCTGTCTTCTTAGACTGTCAAGGTCTTGGACTTGGCCCCTGGGATCCATCACCAGCTTCAGACTAGGTTTGGAGCTTTCTCTAAACTTCACCTCCTGGAAACACAACCCTCGTAAGTTACTGTTTGCTCCTGTTAGCTTGTATCTGCTAGGGGTACCAACTGCTTGAAGTTATGTAATTGTGTACTGTGATATTTCTTAGGACTTATGAGAATGATAGTTATAAGGCTTCAAAAACAATAAAACAATTTTAAAATATCTTAAATTGTTATATTGTGTCAATATAAAAAAACTATTTTTTGGTTTGAGGAAGGCTGGATCTATATTTCTCACCATCTACCTTAGTTTGAAAATAATAATCCATAAGGTGTGAAACGTCCTTGACACTGAGTTAATTTTACCCCTTTAACTTAGCTCACAGTTACTTCCCAGCCATATTAACTCAAAGTTACTTCCATCCCACCTCGATAATTCCAACTTTACCTGAGGTCCGATGTTGGGGATCTTGAAAGACAATTTGTCTCCAGGGGCTTCTGAGCCATCTCCTATTTCTCTGGTACCAGTGCCTGAAACACACCAATGTTCATTAATCAACAGACATTCAAATACTGAATGCGGCTTGTCATTGGAGCAGAGTGGTCAGGGACACAAGAATTGAAACTCATGGCTTAGTCTCGCTTCGAAGATACCAGGGACATAGTGGTCAGGGACACAAGAATTGAAACTCATGGCTTACTCTAGCTTGGAATATACCAGGGACATAGTGGTCAGGGACACAAGAATTGAAACTCATGGCTTACTCTCGCTTGGAATATACCAGGGACATAGTGGTCAGGGACACAAGAATTGAAACTCATGGCTTACTCTCGCTTGGAATATACCAGGGACATAGTGGTCAGGGACACAAGAATTGAAACTCATGGCTTACTCTCGCTTGGAATATACCAGGGACATAGTGGTCAGGGACACAAGAATTGAAACTCATGGCTTACTCTCGCTTGGAATATACCAGGGACATAGTGGTCAGGGACACAAGAATTGAAACTCATGGCTTACTCTCGCTTGGAATATACCAGGGACATAGTGGTCAGGGACACAAGAATTGAAACTCATGGCTTACTCTCGCTTGGAATATACCAGGGACATAGTGGTCAGGGACACAAGAATTGAAACTCATGGCTTACTCTCGCTTGGAATATACCAGGGACATAGTGGTCAGGGACACAAGAATTGAAACTCATGGCTTACTCTCGCTTGGAATATACCAGGGACATAGTGGTCAGGGACACAAGAATTGAAACTCATGGCTTACTCTCGCTTGGAATATACCAGGGACATAGTGGTCAGGGACACAAGAATTGAAACTCATGGCTTACTCTCGCTTGGAATATACCAGGGACATAGTGGTCAGGGACACAAGAATTGAAACTCATGGCTTACTCTCGCTTGGAATATACCAGGGACATAGTGGTCAAGGACACAAGAATTGAAACTCATGGCTTACTCTCGCTTGGAATATACCAGGGACATAGTGGTCAGGAACATAAGAATTGAAACTCATGGCTTACTCTCGCTTGGAATATACCAGGGACATAGTGGTCAGGGACACAAGAATTGAAACTCATGGCTTACTCTCGCTTGGAATATACCAGGGACATAGTGGTCAGGAACATAAGAATTGAAACTCATGGCTTACTCTCGCTTGGAAGATACCAGGGACACAAGAATTGAAACCAATGGCTTACTCTCGCTTGGAATATACCAGGGACATAGTGGTCAGCGACACAAGAATGAAACTCATGGCTTACTCTCGCTTGGAATATACCAGGGACATAGTGGTCAGGAACATAGGAATTGAAACTCATGGCTTACTCTCGCTTGGAATATACCAGGGACATAGTGGTCAGGAATATAAGAATTGAAACCCATGGCTTAATCTCGCTTGGAATATACCAGGGACATTGTGGTCAGGAACATAAGAATTGAAACTCATGGCTTAATCTCGCTTGGAATATACCAGGGCATAGTGGTCAGGAATATAAGAATTGAAACCCATGGCTTACTCTCGCTTGGAAGATACCAGGGACATAGTGGTCAGGGACACAAGAATTGAAACTCATGGCTTACTCTCGCTTGGAAGATACCAGGGACATAGTGGTCAGGTGATCAGGGACATAATATACATATTATTGGTTCATTCTCATTAAGAACTTAACTGGCTTTTGGCCTGATCCTTATCTGTTATTCCAAACACGTGCTGAATCAACTCTCATTTATCCATACGTTAAGCTAAATGTGTTACATATTATGACATTTTTTAATTAGAAAGTATCAATTTTACTGTTGCGTTTTTATTTGACCTGTTTATAAAAACTAATTTCTATAAAACATTTTTAACTAAAAAAATATTGTCATCCGTCATCGGACCTAGTTTTTACCACCACGCCCCTCCCCCTCCTTCATCACTTCTATAAGTCATTATTTAGAGATATTGGCGTAGGTTTGTGCTGATCTATTGGAAAACAAGGGCAGGAAACCAACTCGCACTAAGAGTCCACCTTAAGTGTGAGTTCAAGTCATAACAGGCCTACTAGTAATCGTATCCAGCCGACAAATCACCTAAGTCAGCTTTATTATGGGCTCAAATCACAAAGTTTGTTGTAAAGCCATGCGACAATTCAGAAATGTTTTGACATTTTGAGCACCTAAAACTTTATTCAAATGATGACTTTTGATTTCTTTTTAGCACCGAACCTCACTACCCAATTGGGATGTATGCACTATGTATTAATTACGCTAATGTGTTAGGGATGATAAAGGTTTAATTTATTGGAAGTGTACCCGCATTTGAATAAAGTAAGAGAGAGAAAACGTTTAGGAAATACCACCCTCAGTGCACTCGACCAGGATTCGAGCCCTGATCTTCACGTCATCAGCGGCTCAGTCTATCGCAATAGTGACGCCTTAGACCATGCGGCCACCGAAGCGGGTCATATAAATTAACTACGTTGATGTGGTAGTCATGATAGAGGTATAATTTTTTAAGAATTTACCCAAATTTGCATGAAGGGATATTGGGAAGCCATTTAGTGATAAACCTCAGGACATACCTGACCGGTATTCGAACACTGACTTCCACGTCACTGGCAAGACAAACATAATGAGATTTATATCCAGCCCACTCATCTACTGGTATGAATCTTGTTGGCACCTTCTGAGATTGGTGAATGCCCTACTAATGTCATAAACTAACGAACTATAAGTTTTTACTACAATGATATTTAACTAAGGTGGGTTCCGATTAGACTAGAAGTTCAAAGAACCCATTGTTTTATAAGTAGTTATATTTATTTTAAAAACATATATATACTCTTTGGTGGCTGCATGGTCTAAAATGTCACTCTCGTGATAAACTATACTGATAATGAAGAGATAATAAGGGTTCGAATGCCAGTTGGATTTTCCTAAATGGTTTTCTACTATCTCTTCACGCAAATGTGGTTACACTTACTCTAAAATTAAACCTTTATTATACATAGCACATTGAATAATTAGTAGATATATGCGTAAAGCCTGAACCAGTAGGACATGGTGCTAAAAAAATCCATTTTCTATAAAAATAAAAATAAGCCACTATTATAACTATTGTAGAGAAAGTCTTGTGTTATATTTTATTATTAATAATGAAATATTAACTCTTAGTAAGGTTAGCAACACTTATTTGATTTATTGTATTACAAAAATTATTCTAATATTAATTTTATAAATATAAATAGCTCAGTAATTTTATAAAATTTTAGAAAACATTCTAAACAAGTTGAAAGTAAGAAGTGGATTTGATTTATAATATAAGACTTAGATATAGTACTTAAAAATCTATAGAAAGAGTTGATTGATAAATTTTATCAGATTGGTTGATATAAAACAAAATTGTAGATCAAAACGTATGATTATGTTACATTTATAGTGCTAAAATAATCAAAATAGTGAACATAACAAATTTAATAAAATAATTCATCATCAATTTAGCAGTATATCGGGTGATGATAAATCTAAAATACATTAAACACGTTAAAAATGTTTCAAGCCCTACAAATAACAAAAGAGATTACAAATACAATGTTTAGTTCATGTGAGTTCATATTTCAAATTATAAAAATCTTTAGGTAAAAGTTAACATCTGCAAAAAGATTAAGATTAATTGGTTGAGTATTAATATACAACGACTTTATAAAATGAATATTTGATGAAACTATGCCAAAGTATAGATAAGTAATAGAGTTGAAAAGTATAAAAGTTGACAAGTACAACATTTAATTTATAGGCTCACCAGTTTGGAAAAATATAATTGATGCGGAGAATTTTGTAATATTCTAAAGTATTATCTGATATTTTTTGTCCCGTTACTCTTTTTTGCATTTCCAGCGTTAGAAGACGCTGTCAAAATCTTGATTTCAATTTTTTTTTTAAATCACGGTAATTCTCTTTCAGAGGGGTAAATGCACAGTAAAAATTATTAAATAGAAGCATTGTTTTATTTTGATATACAACTTAACTTAAAAATAAAATTAAAGTAGGATCATTAAATAAGTAAAATATTACATAGTGTGCGGAAGGACTCGGCGTTACTATCAGCACATGTCACCAATCGTTGTCAATTGTGCATTATATCCAATTTTGAACTTTAACTAGTATTTTAGGTATGAGCTAGGATATAAAGTTAAAGCCACCAGAAACAGGAATGAATCTTGATATAATTTTTTTAAATACTTGTAAAAATACGACAAAATATAATGAAAGTTAATGTTAAAAATGTTAATGTTCAATGTTAAAAATGATTTGACTTAATGTAAGTGGAAAAGTAAGCATAACATTTAAAACTAAGCATTTTTTTTAGATCAAAAATATATTTTAAAGACCCATTGGTAAGTAAAACTGTTGTTAAAAATTAGTGTCAAACTATTTAGCAAAACAAACATTTGGAATAGTATAAACAATTAAGTGCATATTAGTAAATATTATTTACATAAGTTACTTTAGCATTCATCATGGCTTAGTGGTGTATTATTGTTGTATTATTTAAAAATTAATTTTAGCCCTCAATTAACATAATATATACATTCTAGTTCAGTGAACCTGTATGAAATGAAGGAGATCCCCCGGTCATTAAGCAATGCCATCTTACCGAATTATTTGACCCATTACAAAAGCTGGAAACCAAATCTGTTTATTTAATTTTCACGCTGTCTTGGAATCTTTTCTGGTCCAGGGAGTTTAACGCGCTTAATGTGCTTGCTCTGCCAAGTATTTTTTTCGCACCGAGATTAGCTAGCAAGGTTTCTGGGACCACAGCCAGTTGACATGCAGGCGGACAGCTGGACGTACAGAATTGTAAAAAAGAACAGAGGGAAAGGGAATGTGGGAGGGCATTGCTTTCGACGTTTTCGCCAAAAGACAAACAAACTACATTTTATCTTTGATCTGGCATGTCTGTGCAAAATAAAGAATATTCTTTTAATGTAACACTTTCTTTGAAATCAGTAACAAGATCCCGCATTGGTGGACACACGGGCTAGACATCAAGTTTGTAAGGACTGTTTTTATGGTGATGGAGAGGTCGTTGCTCGAATCCCGCATGTTAGTAATGAGAATGATTCGTATAAAAGTATTTCTAGCCGTCCGGGATATCCTCCTGTTTAAACCAGTGAAAGATATGTGAGGACTATAGAATTGAGAGGAAATGTACCAGCAATTGTGTGGAGGGAGAATGGGAAAGACTAACATCAGTAGGCTTACACTCAGCCGGGAGTTTTACCATGACCTCTCCGTTGCCAGAAAACCAGACTTGAAGAGGTCATACACCCGCTGATGCGGGTAGTAATATATATATATATATTACTTCATTAATAAATTACAATTTATCATTTAGTGAGAAAATCAAACAATAAATTGTAAAGGTTTGAATTTTAAAAACAGATGAAATAACTGCTCATTGTGATTTGCATTAAAATGTTAAATTTAGGACAGAGATCGTAAAACTAATATTTTTTCAATAAGCAATGTGTTGGCACGCCTGTATAAATGTCAACTACATTTATTCGGTTTTTACAGTGACAGATTAGTCAGAGTTATATTCCCGGCCAGGTGATATTAGGGTAGTTTTCCCTAAATATATTACCAATTTCCCTCAAAGCGAATGCCGGTACGTTTCCTCTAAATTGCCTTCCTCATTCCTACCACATAAGCGTAAAAGTCTTCTTGCCCATGGAGCTACTCAACTGTGAGTGAACTGGTTAGTGATTCAAGTCATAAATTGGTCAGTAACTGTTACTTATGTTTCGCAAATGGTGCTAAGTAAAAGTGGTGTAGTTTCAACCAGTGTCATACTATATTTAGCTGCAAGCACCTTCTTTGGGCTTCTAGAATATTTAATATTTATTAATATAATGTTTAGTGACTTGAGTGCCGAGGAGGGTTGGTTCTCTATTATTAATACAGATATAAGAGAATTAACCAAATATGAATTTGGATTCATCCATACAATGAAAAGAAAATAAACTGCAGACTATTAATAATAATATTAATAATAATACAGTAATAACAATAATAATAATAGCCTATTATTAATAATAATAATAATCGACCAATCATCACGGCAAAGAGACTGCAACAAACTGATGCAAAATTTATAGAATTATACAGAATGTCGAAAGAAAGCTACCTTGAATAGTGCATTAAATGTTCAACTGTTCATTCATGATGATTTAGTTTGTAACTGAGGTAGCCTGACAACTAGCGTGTTGAGTTTCCAGTGATTAATCACAGACGCGTCGTAAACCGGTTAGCAAACAGTAGCCCTGTGAGCAAATCTCTATTGAAATACATTATAGGTGACTCTCAAGCTACTGGTTGGTAATTTAAGTTATACCCACGTCACTTTTGAGTCTTATTTGAGTAGCTCCGTGGGTAAAAGGCCTAATTAGTATAGTCATCTCGTACGAATAATGAGACTTGGTGAAAAAAAAGCAGTAAACGGTTGAAAGCTCCTATTAATATACCACGAAATGGATGGATGGCATGGACCAGTGTAGTCCAACCTACGGCCCTGGATCGGTTCTATTCTGGCCCGACATTCTCATGGAGTTTTTAAATAAATAAAAGTAAACAACGTAACCTTGACCTGAATAATTATTGAAACACTTGAAGTATAAAAACAGGTTCAATCATCTAACAACACTGTGTTGGTATAGTGATAATACTGCTATGCAGTACTTGTTGTTCTAAGTAATCTTGTTAAAACTAAAAGATTTAATTGATTGCTACTATTATAATTATTTTTTACTTTCTCATATCAATATAAAGTATTGTGATTGTGAAAAAAATTGATCTAGAGATTATGATGAATCTTTACTCTTTTTGTGAACTTGAACCTAAAAAGGTGGGTTTTACAATTCTGTTTGTCCCCATGTCTGTCTGCCTGTTTATCCCTGGCCAAGGATCCAAAACGTTTTGATGGATTTTGTTCAAACTTAATATTTAGATTGTATGGGGCTATACCACAAGATTTTTTTCACCCTAGCCCTTCATTTAAGGATATATTACTGATGAGTAATTTTTTTTAATTCCAAATTTTCAAAAATGGCTCAAACGGTTTTGATTAAAATGTTTATCTGGTGAATGTGTGTAATGAAAAATAACAAAGTGTAGTTGTTTTTGGGGTAAGAACTAATTTATGGATAGTTTACTGAAAACTGATTTTTCAAAAATTTGAAATATTTAAAAAATGGCTCTAACAATTTGGCTCCAAATGGGTGTCTTGGTAGTGTTTAACACAGCAAATAACAATGTTTACTTATTTTTATGGGTACAAATTTATGTATGGGTAGTTTACTGAGAACTGACTTTTTTAAACTTGAAATATTTAAAAAATGGCCCCAAAGATTCGGTTCCAAATGGTTATCTTGGGTATGTTTTACATGACAACTAACAATTTATATCTATTTTTTGGATTTAAAACTCATTTATGGATAGTTAACTGATGACTTTTGTTTTTTTCAAAAACTAGACATATTTTTAAAATGGCCATAAAGATTTGGTTCCAATGGGGTATCTTTGGACTGTTTAAAATAAAATATAGCCCTGTATACTTGGCTTTAGGTAAACATTCAATAAAGTGTCGTTTACTAATGAGTGATTTTTCAAAATTTGACTCATTTTGAAAATGGCTATAATGATTTTGCCTAAAATGTATATCTGCGGTGTGTTTGACATGAACATGACAAATAAAGCTGTATACTTGTTTGTCGGGGAGGAGGGGATTCAGTTGTGGGTAGTTTAGGGATTATAGTTTTTTTAATTTGAATATTTAAAAAAAGACTAGTGATTTGGTTCAAAATGGGTATTTTTTAGGTTACTTGTATTATAAATACTCATATGTATTTGTTTTTATTAAAAAATATTAATACAAGTTAATTAGTGACTTATTTTTGTAAAATTTGATTTGTTTGAAAATAGATCTAACGATTTGGTTCAAAATTGGTATCGGGGGTATATTTTACATATCAATAATAATGTATCTTTATTTATCCAAAATAAATTAATTCAAGGGTAGCTTATTGACGAAAAATTTGAGAAAATTTCAATTTTTTGGAAATTGATCTTTACGATTGAATTCAAAATGGGAATTTTGAATAGTTTTTCTTGACACATAAGAATATATTTTTATTTTTACAAACTATACAAATTTTAGGGTAGATTACAAATAGTTTATTTTCGAAAATTCGAATTTTGTTAAATATATTTTAACTATTATTTTGTTTTAAAGTTTATATATAAAGATTGATTATTATGATTAACAAGATGATGTGATTGTTTTATGAGGAAAACATATTTCCTTAAAACAAATTTTCGAAAATTATCTTCGAAGCCATAATACACAATATGATAAAGTTTGTGCGATTGTGTCGTAATATTTACTTTGCTTTCGGCCCACTGTTTGCTGCATTTCTCATTTTGGCCCACGAGTCATGAAAGGTTGGACCACATTTGAATATACTATGCCCGACACGGAGCTAATAAGCAAATAGTATCAAAAGATGATACAGGGGCTATTAACCAGTGAGAGTGGTGGGTGGAGATGTAAAGAACGCGATAAATGGCCAGTGATTTGGCACTTTTTAATCACAACACATTTTTGGCCAAAATAAATAAAATATTGCTTTAGTAAAAACATAGAGTTTAATTTTTTTCATAAGGTGGTATGACAGTTATTGAATATCTGTCACGAGCATAGTGGCATTAGATAAGAAACTTTTAAAATTAATAGAAAAAGTTGTCATTAAATTCCAGGACACTCTTGACGGATACCCAATAACTTTTGATGCCACTATGCGAAGAAAATTAGACTATGTTTGTACTGAAGCAATATTAGACTCTATGTTTGTACTGAAGCAATATTAGACTCTATGTTTGTATTGAAGCAATATTAGACTCTATGTTTGTACTGAAGCAATATTAGACTCTATGTTTGTACTGAAGCAATATTAGACTCTATGTTTGTACTGAAGCCATATTCGATTCACTTCTACCAAAGAAATGTTTTGATATAAAAACTGGAAATATTATGACCTTTTCTCGCCTCCCCTACATCCCCACCTTAAGACCGCGGGGCCACTAGAGTGGGTGCTGGCGTTCCTTACTCTGTTCTAGAAGATCAAGGTTTAATTTCCAAACGTTGGAAGGCTAGGGATGTTAGCTCATAAACGGTGTCGTTTCTAATCCTCTTTCCAGGCAAATTTTCCTGTATCCCTTTAAAATTAAACTTCCTAGCCAAATTCTTCATATAAAATAGTCTTTCAGTTTGATATCCACCAGATTTAATTAATTGCTAATAAGTTAATTTTGAAAGAAAATAATGTCAGTTAAATATATATTTCATCTTCTCTTGACATTACATGCATCTGTGAGCATGCGGACAAGGTGTCATCTAGTCTGGTTTGGTGGTGGGAAGACCGGGATTCAAATACAACAGGGTATGTTGAGGTGAGTATTCCTAAATTATTTTTTTTACCCTCCTTTCATACAAATTCAGTTACAGATTCTCTAATTTCAACCTCTCCCATACGTAAATAAATAATGAAACTAAAGTCATGCAATCGTTTAAATAAGTAGAGTTTTAAAATATTATCAAGTCCGGTGAAAGGCAAATTATACTTGAAGGTATGACTTATTTCACTTCAAAATATGAACAGTGAATCATTTAAGATAAAAATTAATTTAAATTTAGTTGAAGAATCCTGACACAGGAATCTATCTTGAGACCGTTGACTTAGAGCACCAATTCTCTACCACTGAACCATCAAGGATTAATCCCGTGCCATTCTCCACCCATAATACTGTATAAGGCAGAGGCTATAATTGATGGTGAGTGTAGTTCTGATAGTATAAAGTAGCCGACAATCTCACACATTCATCCTAGACTCAGCATTAAATTAGTTATTAATTACTCCAACCACGGAAATAATTATATAATATATTAGTTACTATTTAATATATCAGTGGTATAATATTAGCGTACTAAGCTAAAGGTCCCAGGCTCGACTCTCTTATCTAGACGTAATTTAAAAAATATGTTTAAATTAATACCATGCAAGCGACCTTAATCCAAATTAAATTATAATGTTAGTTATTGACGATAGACATGATTACATTACTAGCAGCGAGACACATAATCTAACCATCGGAGAAGGATGACCTCTTCTTGGGGAGATAAGTCGCTGCCCCCGGTGGGGGAGGCGCCCCAATGCACGGTATCCACCCCACTCTGGTTGCCATGACACACCCACACGCCCTTTTACCCCCCCCACTTAGCACATCCTGCACTCAAACCCGGCACCGCAGCACTTGGCCATTCCGCCTGCCAGACTTCAACTAAAACCTTCCTCCTCTCACTCAGCTCTCGACTCTCTAATTTTCTCCCTCTCTCTTTTCGTCTACGGTTCTCTCCCAGACAAAGGCGCTTTAGAGCTTCTGAAATAGCTGAAAGCGATTATTTTATCTGTTTGCGTCTGCTTTTCTTTCCTTGATCTTCTCAAAGAAGATGGGGCAGGAAAAACCCACGTTGGAAAGCTTGCCAACAGGTTTACACTTGCCAAATGGCGAACCAATCAATCGAAAGCTTCTCTTATATTTTTCTCTCTCTCTCTCACCCGTTCTGGCTCTAATGGATCATTAGCTTTGGACACATTACTCTGAGAAAGATGTATTGTTTCGTCTTGGCTGTGAAGTCAACTGATGAGACAAGGGAACTCGTGCTGGCCACTAACCAGAGGAATACCAGTACCATCACTGTCAACGGCAATACATTATAGAGGTCTTTTAAGTTCCGGTACAAATTATAGTTTAGGGAATGGCATAATTCCTGTCAACTACTTGTTAGAATTGCGATACACATTAATGAAGCGTAGTAGGCTATTTTGGTTTTACAAATACGTGGATATGTTCTGGTTCATGTCCACGCCTTAGTAGTCAAGGAAACCAATTGGTTATCTTGGAAAATATAAGTTATATCAATCTACGTATTACCAAACTATTATTTTAAAACGGTTGGATATATATATATATATATATATATATATATTAAATGCGACTATTTCTATATATTATCTACATTTTCAACCATGGGTAATAGTCCCATAAATTACAGTTCTTTTTGATATAATTTAATCAACCTGCACAATATGTTTAAGAAAACCCCAGTCAAGGGGTTGAACTCTAGATCTTTGACTTAATTTGGCACTACTATAATGATTAATATACCCAGGGAATTGTTCTAATTGGATACATTTTTCTCAATGAAACTCTTCCAAGTACCCTCAACCATTAGGTAAAGCCAATGCCAATAGAAGTGACTTAGGGAAGCTACAGAAATGTATATCTTCATAAATCCATTTACTGACCTCTTCCTGTTTACATATATGGGCTGCCCCGTTCTAATGTCACACACTTTCATTGATACATTCGACCTACTTATTCTACTTTTGACTTAAATGGACTTTCGCTTTATATTACTACTCACCTCCATAAATCTATTTGAGCAACCTCTTTTTCCTGTTGACATACATGGACTTCCGGTTACTGATTTCAGCAACCTTCGTGAATCCATTTGGCTAACGTATAGTTCTTATTGACACACATGGATTGCCTAATTCTGATGCCACTCACATTCATGATTCTATTTGACCAACATGTATTTCCTATTAACACATATGGCCTGCCTATTACTGATGCCATTTACCTTCATGACTATTTGACCGACATAATTCCTATTGACACATATGGATTGCCTATTTATGATGCCACTCACCTTCATGATTCTATTTGACCGACATAGTTCCTATTGACACATTTGGACTATCGGTTGCTGACGCCACTTACCTTCATGAATCCATTTGACCGACTTCTTCTTCCTGTTAACATACATGGACTGCCCCTTGCTCTGCTGGTTGCTGATGTCACTCAAACTATGGGATATTTTCCTCGCAAGATCCACTTGATCCTCAAGTGTGGGGTGAAGGTTGGACGAATAAAAACTGGATGACGAGTACATTTTTCCTGAAACAACGGTAATACCACCACTTGTACACTCTGTCCTAGCCAACAAACGCGGAGAACTAAGGATTGACGTCATAGCTGCTAAAAAGTTTAAGGGCCAGAGGGTGGATCATTGAAACATTCATTCAAACAAATTATGCGCTTTTAATTGGTATTCATTCAAATCTAGTTGAAAGATTATACCTGAATACGGGAATCGAAACCGTAGCACTGAAGAGCTAAGTCAAAAGTCACGGGTTTGATTCCCATGTCCAGTTGTCATTTCTTAGTTATAGTTAAATAAAATATAAACCCGTAATATTATTTTAGTGTCAAATGTCTCAAGAGTATAATTTTTAACCCATATCATAAAGAATTTGATTAAAGTCATTGAATCTTTCATTATTGTATATCGTATTCTAAGATTTATGTAACGTAGCATAAATGTATGTGTGCTCATATTTATATTAAATTATGTTAAATGTAGAAACATTAGATATCAAAAATGAATAAATCCCTCCGCATAGCTTATTATTAACGGTTATAATCTTGGAGAGAGAACAATTTTTCTATGCAGCACTCTTGTTTTCTTTGCAGCATATACATTGTGAATTGTAATTAAGATAATAGTTAAATAGTGTGTGAAATAGTTTTTTGAAAACACAAGATGTTCATTAAAAGGCAAATTTAAAACCTAGTCCACATAAAAAAATATCACCACGTCTTACTACCCGTTTGGGCTATACGCCTATGTACTAATTACGCTAATATGTTAGGGATAAGAATGTTAAATTTAGAGGAAGTGTACCCACATTTGCGTGGAGGAAGAGTGGAAAACCATTCTGGAAGAACTACCCTCAGTAAATCTGACCTGGTTCGAACCCTGATCTCCCCATCATCGGCAGTTTAATATAACACGAAAGTGACGCCTTGGACCATGCGGCCACCGAAGTGGGTCAGATAATGTTGAACAACTGACTTGCTGAGTTTTTGAAATGCCATTGTAAGAACCATTCAGAAAAAATAAAAATAAATTAATGTAATTTTTTTGTTTGTTTTAACGTAAGCCTAATGCCGTACTAATGGGGTAGGAAGACAAAATATTCACTTTGATATTAATAGGAAGAACATTATTTAAAAACTGTAAATTCAGGTTGCCACAATGGGGGAGAACATTTCAATTATATTTACATTCCTAATCTGTTTCGTTAATAATATGTAGATAAATTACACAGTAATCCATAGGAAGTGTTATTGGAAGCTTTTGATAACTTTATAAAATACCAAATTTTAGTGACTTTCAATAAATGTTGGGGTAAAAATGGGCTTCCTACAAAAATCAAGGTTTACTCGTATTCGCGTGGTGGGAGAGTGGAGAACCATTTAGAAAAAAAACCTTAGTACCCCCAGCCAATATTCTAACTCCAACAATCCCATCCCCGGCAAATCCTTTCAGACTAACTTGACGCCTAAGCCCGCGTATCCACATATGTGGGTGATTTCATGCTAAACATCAATTGGTACTTACGGTTCCTGGAGGGAGTGATTTCTCCGGAGTCTGAGGCCGGGGTGAATAGTTTTTCCAAGTCAATGGGCTTTGAAGGCACATCGCTGGAAGTCTGGTTGTCATCCTGGACAATAGAGAACAACGATCAAGATACTAACTATAACATAGTTTATCTTACATATATTTTTAGAGGGTGTGGATAAACTTGGGCTAGGGATACAGTTACTGGATACATCTTTCAATTAAACTATAATATATTGTTTGTTTTTGAAGGGTACAAGGGAATTAGGGTTAAGTCACATTACACACATTTACCAGGGTGTCAACTTTTATATCTCAAGCCCCATAAGGATTCAAGCAAAATATTTCTTTAAATCGATTTAAATACGACAGGCCTCTTTTAATCATAATTTAAAGTGCGTTATAAAGGTATCATGGTTTTATATCAGATTGCAGCACCGTATAAATTATAATATATTAAAATTTAAACATACTATATTTTTTATTATCTGCTCTAGAAAAACATCAGCTATTAAAATGCATCTGATAACATGATAACATTTATGAATTTTTGTGAATTGAAACAATTTTGTGGTGCTTAGTATTTTTTGAAAATTTCCACTTTATGTTATTAATTTTAGGCATAAGTAATGTAGAAAATGATATGTCTAAACTCTAAACGAATAAGTTAGTAACGTAAATGTCCGAAACAAATTAATGGTAGTTCGAAAATGTTTATTTAAGATAATCTTTAGTGAATTTATAGATCCTTCTAGATAAAAAAATCATGCCACTTGGATGCTAATGGTTCTACATTATTAAGAACAAAATAAACTTGGATACAGTTTCTTTGAAATAACGTTTGATTAACCACTTGATATGTTGGTTAGTAATAGTTAGTTATTCAAAGACGCACAAAACATACAAGTTACCTAATTAATAGATGTTAATAGGATTAATGTGAAACCAGCAAGAAAGCAGCTCGCACCATCTATAATAAAAAGGAACAGAACGACTTCTATTTCTCCGACAGAAAACTTGTCATGATCCTGAACAGGTGGCCCTTGAATTTTGGAAAACATCCAGGGTGACTGAGAAACTAACGATAGCTCACTTGGATCTCACCTAATTGTTTTTTCAAAGAAGCAATACTTGCTAATTGGCTTTTGAGATTTCGTTGATATGGGGTGTGCCGGGAGATTACAATATGTTTGGTCTGAGGAGGTCATTAACACAACCAATGGCACTGTCACAACACTGCCAAAACGAGTTACAGGAACATTATTGTGATGAACGCTGGGGACAGAATGTTTCTTAAAATGTAGATATACGTAATTTACTCACATAATCATAATCAAAACAAGTAGGAATAAGTCGGTTACATAATTTTAACAACTCCATTGTTTCTCTTATTACGTTTCTCAGTTCCAATTTACACCTCAAATCTCATTTCATACAACTATACAGTTCAAACCAGATGACGTATCGTGTTACTATTTCATGTATTATACTTTAGAAAACAGGGGAATTGAAACCAATGAAACTGTTTTACCATTGTTAATTTAAAAAATTTCATAAACTAAACTGGACAAAATTTGGTTAGTAATGCCGTAAACCACATTTCGATGTGTTTATTGGCTCTAATAAAATCGTGAGCCCATTTTCAGGCTAACGATTGGGGGATGGAGCCCATATAACTTAAAAAAACAAACAAAAAAACATGAAATTTGACCTAAAGTACTCGTCATCTGTGTGGTGAGACTCTTACGGTATTTTACGGGATAAGATGTGTTGCGGATGTACAAAAATCCCGCGATAGTTAAAACAAGGTTTGTTATTTGGAAATATGGCTCAAATAAAATGGACATGAATGCTAGAAACATGTTTTTATATAGTTGGAAACCTATATTTTTGAGTTTAATGATTTTAGAATACATGGTACAAACTTCCTCATATAGTGTATTATAGATAAGAGCAAATTAATAATAATTAACAGTCTTCATACAATAAAATTAACAAAACTATTTAAACCATTTAAAAATAAATTCAAATTTTCAAAAATCAGCTATTTGTAAACTACCCTCAAACTATTTATATTTGTAAAAATAAAAAACATATTCTTATTTATCATGAAAATAAAAATACCAAATACTCGTTTTGAACTAAATCTTAAAGACAATTTTTAAAAAATTCCAAATTTTCTAAAAACTTTTAGGGGAAACTTCCTTTAGATTAATTTGTTTAGGAAAAAATATTAACATAAAATTATTTATATTTAAAAAAAGTTACTAGATACTTATTTTGAACTAAATTGTTAGAACCATTTTTAAAATATATCAAACTTAAGACAAACCAGTCATCAATAAACTATATGAAAAACAAGATAAATACATTTTTATTTGTCATTTGAAACACCCCACATATAAACATTTCAAAAAAAATCATTAAAGCCACTCTCGAAAAATTTAGAATTAAAAAATATCACTAATTGGTAGAACTACCCTTAATAATTTAAGAGATATAGTAAAAATAAAGATAATTGTCCTTAGGTATAGATATAAAATATAAATATCAAGTTTGAACAGAATACATCAAATAGTTTCAGATCCATGTCCAGAGACAGACAAACAAACATACAAACAGGACAGACGGACAGATATGACAGATAGAATTATAAAATCTACCTTTTTCGGGTTCAGGGGCAAATTAAACCTAAATATTCTTCACAATCTTGAAGTAAAATTTATTTACTATTATAATACGAGGAAGTAAACCATCATTAAAACGGGAAACTAAGTAGTTTTCAACAATGTTTCTTGCAAAATTCCACAATTCCGAGATTAAAATAAATGGATAAAAATATAGCCTTAGCTTCCCTCAAACCAATAAAGTTATTTTTTAGCAAAAAAAAAAATATTCTGAGATGATTGCGGATTGTATAAGTTGTTTTGAAGGTACAGAGGTGCCATTCCCGTGAGAAATACCAGAATGTGAGAATATTTCCTATGCAAGTGGGTGGTGTCATTAGTCTCACAATAATATGGTGTCCTCCAATACACGCCTCATAATATGTACTGTACCTAATACATATTTAAATGTAAATCACCAATTTTAAAATTAAGTAAAATATTTAATAACTTCACATTTTAAGACTGTATTCGTAGTCATATTATATTCAACTATCTACCTAAATATAATTTTTTTTCGCTATAAATAAGTTGAGATAAGCAAGTATGCTTTAAAAAATCAAATGAAAATTTATCTAAAAAAATTGTGTTTTTATACTTTCTCTAATATTATGAAATATTTGAGGATTAGAAAAGTCAGCCCCTAATTTAACTACTACATTTTAAATAAAACTTATGTAAACTAATTGTCAAAAAACTGAGAGCGGAGTTTTTTTAAAAACTGAAAAAGGTCCCTGCAGTTAAATGAAGAGCTGGCAGGACTGAGGTATCTAAGAACCCAAATAACATATCAATAAAAAAATATTCATACTAGGATATTGTAAAATAAATGTTACAAGTACCGCACAGACTTTTTCATTTATAAAATTAAATGGTACGAAGCTCCGCACGGACTTTCTAGCTCTAGTGTTTAAAAATTGAGATATTTACTCAAAAATCGTAATATATGTCAAACGAAATAATATACACTAGTAAACCCAAGCATAAATTGCACTATACTTATGTAAAACATTTTTAGAGTCCCAGTTTTAATTTTAAAATTTTATTTTTAAAGAATTAATGTCCTCATTTTATGTTCAGATCGATAAAAAAGATCAATATTGGGTCCACAAGGGTCAACACTTCGTAGTAAAATTTTGACTTCCGGTTAAAATTTTCGATATTTTGTTAGGTGTTGCACATCTTCATGTCATCGCATTGCTATTAAATTCCTCATTTATAAATTTGACCAATAAAAATGTAAATAATGACTATTGATTCTAAAATGAAGGAGATAGATAATTGTTGTACAAGTATTTCTCCTAAGAGGTTTGAGGAAAAATAACATAAACTTTTTGAGAGACTTATATTTAATTACTCTATGACATTGGAGAATTATTGCGTTAAAACTTAAGTAGTATCTCTTTACAACTTAAAATTGTATTAATATATTTGCCAATATCTCAGAAACTGTTGGTTTTATAAAAATATATTTCATATACAAGATTTTTATTTTTAATGGTACTACAATTTTGCAACGATAAGTTATTTAGTATCTCAAATAGTTGCGGAGATACGGAAATTTCCACTTCTGTAACTTTCAATCTAAACGCAAATACATATATTTTCTTAACTTTTCAAACACTAAAGATCAAGTACTGCGACTGTAAAATAAATCTAACACGAGATGTTGATGGATGTCAACGTCTCATGACCCCCCGAATCTTAAAAAGTGGTTTTTGCAATGTCATCTTTCTGTGTGTCTATTTAACCCTAAAATTAAGAGTTGTTTAGTAACAAGCAAAGAGAAAAAAAATCAATTTTCTCAAAATCGGCTCTAACAATTTTGATTAAAATTCGTATCTAGGCGTTGATTAAGATTATAAACAAAATGGCTTTTATTTTCCTATGGAAATGACTTTTAGGGTACTTTACAAAAGCGGAAATTTCCTTATCTCCGCAACTATTTAAGATATTAAATAACTTATCATTGCAAGATTGTAGAACTATTGAAAATAAAAAAATATTTGAAATACATCTTTATAAAACCAACAGTTTCGGAGATATTGGCAAATATATTAATACAGTTTTGTGAGCTTTAGTTGTTCAAGAGATACTGCTTAAGTTTTAACGTAATAACTCTCTAATTCCATAGAGTAAGTAGATAAGTAAGCCTCTCAAAAAGTTTATGTTCTTTTTTCTTTAACCTCTTAGGGGAAATTTTTATACAGCAATAATTTATCTCTATCATTTTAGACTAATTAGTCAATGTTTATCATTTTTATTGGTATAAATTTATAAATCAGAAATTTAATAAAAATACGATAACCATAAGATGTGCAACCCCTAATAAAATTTTGAAAATTTTGCCCGGAATTCAATATTTTAATACGAAGTGCTGACCCTTGTGAACACAATGTCGATCATTTTTTGGGGCCAAATATACTGGTGAGGACTTTAATTCTTTAAAAAGAAAATCATAAAATTTAGTTCCGCGAGTCAAAAAATGTCTAACGTAAGTATAACACAATTTTTACTCGGGTTTTCTAGTGTATATTATTTCGTTTCACATATATTACGAGTTTTGAGTAAATATCTCCATTTTTAATCAAAGAAGTGATTAAGTCCGCGCGGAGCTCTGTACCATTTATTTTATCGTAGTTAAGTCTTAAGCACCTTGCAATCGGCTTACATACATACATACAAACAAAATCCTTTATATATTACTAGAGTGCTTACTCTATAACTTCTTTTAATAATTAATGAATGTTTATAAAATCATGGAAATATAAACATTACTATTACAGTCCAATTTTTAAAGAATATCCCTTTAGAAGTTACAAACATGTTGTTTTTGTTAGCGTTCAGCATTGATACCATTTTACTACATTATTTTAGTGCTATTTTATAGGTTTTCAAAATATATTTCAAAATTGAAAGCTGCAGATTACATAAATAATTAAATAAATAATTATGGACATAATAATGCTTGTAAAAAGATTTAGTAGCTTTTATAGCTCTCAAATGAAATTATTTCTATGAAAATTGGACTGTAGTTAGCTTAAAGTGTATTTTATACATAGACTGTTATGTCATTTCACAATTTACTAGAAGTGTAACTTATCACTAAGCGAATAGTAATAATTCACATAAAGCTCCACTATTATGAGTTTTAAAAATGACACAACGCCGAACTCGAAAACAAATACATAAATCTCTCAGGCATAGTCTCGCATAGAGCCATGGACCTCTAGATATTAAACAAACCTCAATAATCACTTGACGCCACTGACTAATACATGACATGGCCACTTCTAGCCAGTTTCTCAAGTCGGAAAGTATAGCGCCCGAAATTGAAGATAAACTTTGGATGCACTGTATACATTGCAGGCCGAGTTTTATGATATTTGTCTAGCTTAAGTTGCAGTTTTGAATACCTGCTGCAGGCTGAAGTATTCATAGGTGGAGTCATCGTGCCACACGACTATCGCTGGAAGGAACCGAACCTCCTTCATATCGCCTCACCCACTGGCTGCTCGATACTGGGCCAAACCCATCTCAGTTCCAGCTACACGCGCTGTTTTCTTGCCAACTAAACATCTGGTAGCAGCTTATTATCGCTAGTCTGTCAGAACCAGAGCACTGTTCGATATAGTATACAGTTCGGTAGCTTTCAACTTGACTTCTGGGGGTTTATTATACACTCCAGTATACTTCAACTTGATAATATGTTATATAATTCCAAACTATGGTGGGAGATTATCATCGTTAGGCTGTCAGAACCAGAGCAATGTTCGATATAGTATACAGTCCGGTAGCTTTCAACATGGCTTTTGGGAGTTTATAATACACTATAGTATACTTCAACTTGATAATATGTCATATAATTCCAAACTATGGTGGGAGATTATCATCGTTAGGCTGTCAGAACCAGAGCAATGTTCGATATAGTATACAGTCCGGTAGCTTTCAACATTACTTCTGGGGGTTTATTGTACACTCTAGTATACTTCAACTTGATGATATGTCATATAATTCCAAACTATGGTGGGAGATTATTATCGTTAGGCTGTCAGAAGCAGAGCACTGTTCGATAGCACTGTTCGGTAGCTTTCAAAATGACTTCTGGGGGTTTATTATACACACTAATAGTGCTCATGTTGACAATACGTTAGTACGTAAAATTTGCGCTAACAGCTGGAACTAAAACTTAAAAAATTTAAACATACTAATATTCCTAATATATTAAACTTTAGGTAAGAATTGCGTAAAAGTGTTTAAACCAAAGACAACATTCGGATTATTCAGATATGGTTTCTTCGCTTGAATCACAATCTAATAACTAATATTAATTAACATCAAACATGATTTGAAATATATTTTTGTGTTAAAATAACTAAATAAATTATTTAACATAATTACTAAATAGTAAAATTGACTTTGGTAAAGCCTATTTCAAACCTATCTCTGAACTATTTTGGTTCAAATCACATCAAAGCTGAATATTTATTGTTTGTTTCTTCAGAAAGTGATATACAAGTTATTTGGGGCTCATAATAATTACGTCTCCAAGCACAAATGCTCCTAATTATTTGTTGACCAAATGTAAAATCAGTTTAAAACTTTCTCAAGTCACAAAGTTGTTAATAGTATCATCCTGAACGGCTGTAAGACCTGAAACATGCGTGTACAAGATATTGCCTACTCACACCATATCACGGCGCAAATAGGTATAGAGTATTCTGACCTTAGTTCTTTTTGCTGGCATTATCCTGAAATAAAGGATTGCTGACTAAAATACTGTTACCCACCACCCATCCTCCGAAGAGACCTATCTGGGACACGGGTGCATGTGCCAATCACTCAAAGACGTAAAAACGTCGGAACTCCTGGAGTTAGCCCCTCCAATGTAACTGCCAGCGTTACAGGAAAAGTCCGAAACTTAGGAAAAAAAAAGGCTCGAAAATAGGGTATTTATAAGTTTTCTTTGCGTTTCATGGCATTTGAAAGTGTTTAAAGCGATTTTTATTTCGCGAATTAACGCGAAAAACGTGATTTTGAGAGTATTTTAGCTAAATTATTCTATTTAGCGAAATAGACGCGAATTCCCTGAAAATGCTGTGCATTTAAATAAAATGCTGAGAATTTCTATAAAACGATGTTTTTCAGCGGAAATAAGTGATTAAAAAATCATTGAGTTTCACTCGTCTGTGTGCTTCAGCTCGGGTTTTACTTGCATCCTGTGCCTTCCACAGCCCAAACGGCTAATCGCCACAATCCGTTTAATATTAATTATTTATAATTATAATCTTTCACATGAAAATAATTGCAAACGAAGGTTAAAATACCCTTCGTATTAATGCATACATAAATTTTATCATAAATCCTTTGTATAGGCCCTAAAAACATTGAAGAAAGACATTTTTACCTATTTTGCTACAAAATGCTAAATTATGCCACAAAACGCTAAATTTCCAATAATTAATGCTAAAAAAACTGAAAATTAATGCTATTTAATCCTATCTCTAGTAATTAGGGCCTGTTTAAGATGCGAGACTGACCCATTCCAGTATAGTCTAGGGAGGTGTCTTGTATCTAGTATAGTATTGAGGCGTACTAGGTCTGACTATGAAAGTGGTCCTTAGGGGTTACCGAGGTTGTCCAAGACCTTACCATAAGTCGTCCAACGGGGAACTTGTGACCTGATATCCCGGGCCGAAGCTGGGCACGCACTACCAACCACTCAGTGTGTGGCGGGTAGGGAACCTTAACCTTACCATCCCCCCCTTCCCCCTCACCACAGAGACTACTCTGCAGAGGAGTAGCCGTCCCATCCAAGGAGGACGCTGCTCGGACCAACATGGAGGCAGATGAATGCAGTTTTAAAACAAGATACACAATTTAGAAAGACTCTTGGAAATTTTGATACAAAGTTCTGAAAAACATTTTTTCACTTATAAGTTTTAATATTTTAGTGTATCCTAGGCTATTTTTTTTATACTTGTGTTTCTCGAAAGTACAAGGTACTTACAAAAACTAAGATACTATATTAGGCATCCAATTTTAAATATAATAAATTGACAAGATAATAAGTTTAGAAAACAATAGAGTCAGAATTGAGTGTAACCTTAATGGCAATAATTTTTGTAAGATTAAAATCAGCTTAAATTCTAGATAGACAGGCACAAATGTTATGGGATATAACATCAGTGTGATTTGATGTATTTAATCAGGTTAATTACTACAATATTAATTATATTTAACAGCAAATGTAAAACTGTTCCCCTCTTTAGCAAGAATTTATAGTAAATTACATAACCAACTTTCTCCATAAAAATTTAGTGTTAGTGAGCCTAACAAGGCAGGGATGCCTATGTACTTGGAGTATATAGGAAGGAAACGCGATAAATACAATGCTATGATCCAACTTAAATATATGTTAAAAACAAATGAATAGAAAGCATTTAAACCATTGAAAAAATACATAAATATTATTTACAATGCTGTACTTGTGAATATATATTTATCGTTTATAAAACATGCATTGAAACAATATCAGTTTATCAGTATTTCCCGCTGGTACCTCTTCCCGGGCTCTCAGTTTAAAATGTTAGTTTTCCTAATACTAATGGCACATCAGGCATGATAATATTTAACAATGTTCTTATTTATTTTGTTTATTTATAGTTTATGACCATGATCATAATTATTGTTTTAAAACCATTTAACGCAATTGTTTTCTTTACTAATTAACCCCGAATCAGTCGTATTTTGCAGGCCTTAGCACCGCCGGAAGACAACATTTTGACCCAAATGGGAATCGAATCAAAAGGATTTGATCTCAACGCCTCAGCACTCTAACTACAGTCAAACCTAATGTGTAAAACGTCTAATAAGTGTTTGTTCGAGCACGTGTTAAAGTCCCAACCTTGCAATAAAAACCTAGTTTTATATTTTGAACCAGTGTCGTTTTATTTTACCGCACACTTACAGACAAAAAAGACATTCTATTTCACGCCCAATAAAGATCTTTCAAACATGATGACGACACACGGGACAAGGAAGACTAATGTCGTCATCCTATTGAAGGCGGCGTCGCGTTGGTAGCCCATGACCCATAATTTCGTGACGCTAAAGCGTCCAGACTGTAAACAGTTATTTTTTTCACTCAGGTTATGTGGGGGTTTATATAACGGAGCAACGACCTTCACGCTGGAAAGATGCCAAAAATAAATGCTACAGGTTAGTAAAATTTAAAAAAAATAGATTTTTATTTTCTATTAGACTACAAATGAAATAAAATATATTTTAAAGTTAATTTGAAAAGCCTGCAACGAGATATAATAATATTTCCGGCCTTTTAAATCCACATTCCAGACACTACTGCTCTACCAACTGAGTTTTAGTCAAAAACACTCCTAAGACTAAGACTTATATCACTTTAATATGTTTTTTAAAGCCTGAGATTTAATCATTCATTTCATTTACACTATCAATTTATAATTATTTTTTAAAAAACTACTGCGCTCTCTTAAATTCACTAGCAGTTCTTAATAACTTGTTGTTGAGTATTTTTAACACTATTTTCATTAACATTCAACAATATTTGCATATTTATTAACGTTTCACTACTGAAGACTTAATAAACACGTCGATTTTGTATGTATCAATATTTTAGAAAAGCAACCATTATTATATTTTTAGAACTATTATAAGTTAATTCAAGAAATTTATATAGTTTCTCACTAAACAAATAAAATACTTCTATTAATTAAAAGTTGGTAGGTGAAATCTTAATTAGGTAATTTATTTAAAGTGTTGTATTTCTTCACAGCGGAATAATTTTGAGGCTCTCTTCCAATGGGATAGATAATCTCGAAGACCTAACAATAATTTCAGAGCTACTGCTGATAAACCTTTTTTGAGAGCGTGTGCAGAATAAATAGTCAGTAATTTTAGGAGAAACTATTTATAGAACCCATGGGAATTTTGAGAAGCAAATCGAAGTATTAAATTATTTCAATATAACTCTTAAGTATGTATTAAAATGATTACTATTAATACAAATACTGTGTTGCATAGTAATTATATATGTGTTGTTATTATGCATTTCTGGTTACTATATATTATTATTGTTTTTTTTAGCTATATTTACTACTTATTATTGTTAATATTTTATATATTAAAATTATTACAAATGATTATTATTGTTATTATTAAAGAATTACATATTAAGGGAACAAAAAGTTGAATACATTCTTTGAAAACATATTTAGGCAACGCTTCTGAAATGATATAATATTTAAAACTAGCAAACCTTTGTAAGAAAAACTTGGGACAGCAGTAAGTTAATGCCCCATTCCAAGACCATCCTTTAGCGTGCCCCACTTTGAGCAGGCGTGTTTTAGTCTAATGTCTTGGTAAATAAGAATTTTTTTTCAATTAAATGTAGTATTAGTTTAATTTCGAGGGAAAAGGGGCGGGGGGGGTCCGTGGCTAAATCATTGACGGCACAGCAACTGTCTGGGAGACTAGCGGTTGTTCTTATGCTAGAATGAAGATAGAATAATCTGCTAATACCGCGTAACAACCATTATTGCTTAGAGCTGAACTATATAGATATATTTTTTCCCCTGTGCTTAAGGACTTACCACCCGTCTTGGCTATCAATATTCTTATACTAAATATAAATGGGTGAAGGAGGAAGTATTTAGAGGTAATTCACATGCATTTTCTTAGAGGGAGATTGGGAAACCATTTAGGAAAAACCAACACTAGGTATCCTACACTTGGTTTATTCTGAAAGGTAGCAAGCAGTATTACCTTGGCAGATCCCACTATGACAATATCATATCAGTTATACCATAGTGGGTTAATATCAGACAAGCTTACTACCTCTCATGATGAACAAAGTATACATCCATTTGTCATTCAAACCTTGACCGCCTTGTCACTGGCAACATAGACTAGATGAGACTGACATCCATACCCGCGTCCCCACCGATGTGAATTTTGACCATACTCGAGTGTGTATATACGGAACAGAAAACCAATTAAAGGCCCAACGTTGATTGTAAATGGACTACAAGATATAGCAGAGTCCCAGGAGATTCTGGTGGCAGCGGCCACTTTGATGCCTGTGGTTATTTCTGGACGAGACAAACCTCCATCTCCCAATCGGACCGGACACGCCGGCTCGGACACAATACTGGGTGCAACATGGGGATAAAGAGAGCGGGGGTGGGTGCTCAAAAACATGGCCTTGATACTTTTATGTAAATATGAATTGGTGTTTGTATGTTACTTTTCACGCCAAAACCCTACACCACTTGTGCTAACATACTCGGACGTCTGGTCAACATAGTATAGGCTGATTAAAATCTACGTATGCAGTTTTTATCCAAGATGGTCGTTACAAAACACTACTTTATGGACATCATCCGATTTTCATTGGAACAATTTTTAAATGTTCCTAGATAGAAATAAGAGATGACACTCATTTTGAAAGAAAATTGCAAATATAGAACACAACATTTTACTAATACTGATTAAGTATTATAGAAAAATCCTATGCGAATAAGGGGTAACTAATTAGCTTGTTACCTACTTCAATAGCCGCATGATCAATCACCCTACTCTCATGTTAAACTAGACTTCTAAAGACCGAAGATCGGGGTTCGATCCCAGTAGGGTGCACTGAGGGTGGTTTTTCTAAATAGTTTTCCACGCTCTCTCCACCCAAATGCGCATACACTTCCTCTAAATTCAACCTTATTCATTCCTAGATCATCAGCATAGTTAGTAAATATGCGTATAGCCCGAACAGCTAGTAAGACACGGTGCTAAACTTTTTTTAGCTGGTTATAAAAATATGAATTAACAAGCTTATCACAGTTAGCTTGCTCAACAGCATTAAGTAGAGGTTTGTCTACTCTCTGACTCGGAAGGCCGTGGGTTCTTTCATACATTGGCTTCACTCTAGTCAATTTTGCTACACATTAGTTTTATATCTTTATTAAGGTTATAGGGAGGCTGTCAGACATATCTTATTCGTTTTTAATTGAGAAAATAAAGTAGTTTGAGTTCAAGAGATAAAACGCTGATATTATAAACTTGAAAAATAATTTATCTTCTTTTATTTGTTTCATGTTTAGTAGAGTTGGGTTGAATCCACTATTTTACGAATCTGAATCTCGAATCCCAATCTCCAATTTACCTTTTATTTGTTTCATATTTAGTAGAGTTGGGTTGAATCCACTATTTTACGAATCTGAATCTCGAATCCCAATCTCCAATTTACCTTCGATTGCCTAATCTCAAATCCAAATCAGAATATTGGAGAAAAATATGAACAGAAGAGTAAATATAAATACAATAGTATAATGGAAAATACAAATAGTAGCTAAATATTAACATTCTTTCTTATAGTCCTTTCATCATAATATTCACACATCATCCAGTTAAGTGTTAAATTAATGGTCAGAGGTCTGGTTGATAGGTTCATCCTATAATAATTATAATTGGTTCTGAATTACCAATCAGCAGTATAATAGATCTCTAAAACAAATTAATCTCGGAAATTAAAAAAAAAATTCTAAGGATTTGAGTCTGGAATTCAAAATTTTCTCGAATATCCTTATCGAGGATTTGAGGGTTCATCCCTAGTGTTTAATTATGATATGTGTAATATTTAGGTATAATTGTTGCTCAATTTAAGAATAGTATATATTGACATTACATCTAAATTTAACATATATTATTAAATTAAATATATCTCACAAATTAAATATCGCAAATGAAATATCAATATGATTTGTAAGAAACTGTTTACATATTTAATTTTAGTATAAATTACGAAGTTATATCTTATTTAATGACTACGACAAAACTGGCAGCTCAAGCACTCTTAAATACGCGCTTCACCAAATGAGTTTATTTTTACACTTAATTATATAGTAATTTTTTTAAAAGTACTTAAAAAAAATAAAAACGCACAGATTTATAAAGTGTGAATAAATACAACGCTATGCCACAAAATAATAACTCTGATACATTAATATTTAATGTTTAAAAAATCGTTGCGTCTTAACCATAAATAATTAAACCTTTGCCCTGATTTGATACTAAGTTTGAACATATATTTAACACCACAAATTAGGTTCACAGCACTATTTAAGGAACTATAGGAACATAACTAAATATGGAGTATAAGTGTCATGGTTGCTGCAACATGACACGTTATTGCTCCAAGCCCTTCAAATAGTCTTTATTAACCCAGTCTTTGATATAACACGCAACACTACCAAGATAAAATATTTCCTTATGAAACACTATTTTAGATATTTTATTCAGATTTAACTGTTTTGTTTGTTTCTTGGTAGATTTCTTTTTTCTAGATATAACCATGACAAACACGTTTGCGTTGTCAATTTTAGCTTGTATATGTCACCGGCAATGTGTGAGATCCAGGCGTTCTGGAAAATGTCTAGGCTTTTTTTATAATGCCAGAATGGTTTTGGCAACGTACGAAATAAACGAGTTTTTCTGTTGTATTTCTAATTTATTTTCAAGTTCTTTGTTCTTTTGAAGTCCCGGAATATGTTATCAATTATTTTATCAATTTTATCAATTATTTTATCCAGTTCTGTGTGGTCTTGCACCGTTTTCTTGCAGTTTCATCTAATTCCTAGGATTTAATTTGGTCAGGTTAGGTTATTTTAGAATAGGGTAGTTATGTATGGTAAGATTAGGTTAGGTTAGCTATTGTTCTAGGTTAATGACTGGTTATTCTATAGATCTCCTAAAAATGTCTGAAATACAACGGCAAAACTAATTTTTTCATACTTTGCTAAAACCACTTAGGAATTATATAGAAAGCCTAGGCATTTTATAGAATGCCTGGTTTACACACACACTGCCACTAACCTATATATATAAAACGGTTTATCTGAATAAATATTGTAAATGGCACTTTAGCACTGAAATAGTCCTTTGAGTCCAAACCTAGACATAAAAGGATTACAATTCCATTTTCATAGGAAGGACATTTTTAAAAATCAAACTTATATTTGCGGCCAGAAATGATGACATTTTAATCTATTGCTAGTGCTATTTTTTAAGTATTGATACTACCCATCAAGAGAAACAGCTGAAAATCACAGACATTAATACATGAAAATATCTCTAGGAACTTTTCTTGGTGTTAGATAAGTCCCTAAACATGAAAATTACGCTATACCCATAACTTTCTGGGATGTTGTCATAAACAGATTATTACTCGATTAGAAAGGTGTAGGGAGGCAACATGGAGCTAGGTTACCCATGTATCAATGAAACTATATAATTTGCGACATAGTCTACTCTCCCGCTGCCCCACACACCAACGGCTGAGGAGAAGCTAAGATACCCAATAGTGTCTAAAATAGAAGCAGACCATGGCTGCCAGCTCTCTGACAAGGCTGTTTATTCGATGTCAACTTAGAAATGTTTAACATCCCTTACATCGAGATTGATGGCGTTAAAAGTGGGTCGCCCGGACATTGCCTGCGAGACACAGGATGTACTTGTTATTACCTTAAGACATGTAGCCACAGCATTTAGAATGTAGAGTCCTTATATTTATAATAGAATGAATAAAATGATTATTTTTATATATCTAAATAATTGTCAAGCTCATTGCTGAACAGTTAAAGTGGGGCGAGAAAGTGACGAAGGATATAGAATAGTCTTAGCAGGATGATATTCTTATTGCCGAGCTGTTAGAGTGAGGGGAGGGAGAACCCAAGTCTCAAGAGGGAGGAAGAGGGGAATTTAAAAGTTTGTCACTTGAGGTGGAGCCTGAATAACTCACTTTAAATTTACTAAAGGACCACACACACGCCGTTATGTCATTAGAGAACATGGTAGACCTATCCGTGTTTTTTTTTTGGTTCTTGAAATCGTGACGTAGTGTTTCCAGATTCATTCATTTGTACCAAATCTGAAGATGCCAATTTTATAATGGAACTCCACCAAGAGGTCAATTCATTTGGACGGAAACCAAATTACAAGATGAGGTGTGTGTCGACAGATGCCATTATTTGTAGTTGGGCTGTGGACGTTTTATTTTGGAATTTTGTCAACCCCTTAAAAGGACTTTGCCAAATAGCACTGGCACCTCTTAGAGGAAGTTAAAAACATCAAATTTGCATGCACTTCAAAATTGTATTCTTCCACTAAATAGTACTGAAATGACACGCATCTTTTGGGAAGATGGTCTAAGTATTAAGCTCGTTTAGTTTGGTTTGCTGGTGATGGGTACGTCAGGACTCAACTTCCGGTTGGCTATGATGAGGGTAGTTTTTACTAAATTGTGTCCACATTCTCCCTTCACACAATTATAGGTATATTAATGTAGGCCTATACGTAATACCTGAACGGGTACTAAGACGTGGAAAAGAACAAAGAAACAACAACTAAAAGGTCTGGTTTTGCTCTATCTCTAATCTTAATGAACATGATAAATGATTCACAGCGTTTACCCATTTTTTCCCCCCCAAGATATACACTGGGCATATTTAGATTTATAATCCCTTTCTCTTAACTTAGCTATTGGTGACCTGGTGGTCTAGGGGTAAGGTGTCAGACTTTTGTGCTGACGTCCGGGGTTCAATCCTCGGTCTCGGCACAGATTTATGTGATTGCCAAACCCTTCCTTCACCTCTGACAAGACGTGTATTAATCACAACTTGTGAATGTGAGGAATGCAAGGCTCCCGCCGTGGTTCGGATTCCACGTTAAACTGTAGGTCCTCCATTTCATCTCACAATCA
>CABFWB010003433.1:0-26463 GCA_902151455.1 Timema bartmani | reverse complement strand
GAAAATGAAAATAGCCAGTTTATTTATAATCTTAATCAACGCCTAGATACGAATTTTAATCAAAATCGTTTGAGCAGATTTTGAGAAAACCAATTTTTTCTCTTTTCGCCCTTCAGTAAACTACCCTTAATTTTAGGTTTTTATAGACACACAGACAGACGGCATTGCAAATACTATTTTTTAGGGTTGTGGGGGTCATGAGACGTCGACATCCATCAAGATTTCAGGTTAGTTTTTTTTTACGGTCGCAATACTTAAACTTTAAAGAGTTAAAAAATTCATATAATTGCGTATAGATTGGAAGTTATTGATTTTATAAAAATATGTTTCGTATAAAATATTTGTATTATAAATAAATATACATATTTGTAATGCTAAGTATTTTCATATCTCAAATAGTTTCGGAGCTATTAAAAAAAATGTTAATTTACGCATCAGACCGGAGCCCTTAATCCATTTTGCCGAAATATTGAGAATAGCCATTTTGTTTGGAATATTTATTAACGTTCATAAATAAAATTTAATCAAAATCGTTAGAGCCGATTTCGAAAAATCGACTTTTTCTCTTTTTTCGCTTAAGTAAACTACCCTTAATTTTAGGGGTAGATATCCAATTCCAAAAACCCCTCGGCGAAACCCTATGAAAACCCTAGATATCAAGTTTCAGCTCAATCGGTAAAATAGTTTAGGCTCTAGTTGGAGGTACAGACAGACAGACAGACAGACGGAAACTCAAAAAACACTTTTTCGGATTCAGGGAGTCATGAAACGTCAAAATTCATCAAAATCTCGAGTTCGATTTTTTTGACGATCACCATACTTTCTCTACCTGTAAGATAGAGAGAAAGTAAAAAGGGGGGTCAAAACAATGCTTACGTAAGGCAGAGAGACGTAAAAGAATGTCGCAGTGACCCAGCCACACCAAATGGACACATAATAATTAAAAGTGTCGAGACGTGGATTCAAGGACCTTGGCCAGTAGATTAAAAGTGGTTTAAATTTTTTTATAACATAAATATTCATTTATTTATTAATAATACTTTTTATAATTCTAATTAAGTGTGTATTTAGAATTTTATATCTTTTTAATTTTACCTGTGTAATACAATATATTTAAATTCAGTTTAAAACAATATTTAACACTATTAATTTATACCACTATGCTAGTAAATACCAGCAATTTAAAAATAGCATAAAAGAAAAATAGTGAACAAATTACAAAAAATGTTGACAAATATAAAGTAAGCAAGACCATGGGAGAGGGGAGGGCGTTTGCTTATTTTTGCTTTCAAAGGGAGGAAGGGGGACCAAAATGGCCAAAAATGGGCTTATAGTACGTAAAATTTGAACTACCCCCTTAGACTGAAAATCCTCTTGTGTTTTATAAAAAAGTAATAATAATAACAATAATAATAACACTAATAAAATTAAATGTATACATTTAACCTTTTCATGTCCCTTATTATAATAGGTAGCACATTTCTTTAAATGACCTTAAAACGTGTTTCATTGGCTTAGTGAACCGAGAAAGGAGTTGATATTTTTGAATGCGCTTCTCATACAGTAAAGGTCACTAGACCTTGAACTATATTTACAGAGTGCTCCGAATAGAGCTTAACTCGGCTGTTTTCGCAACTCATGGAAACTTTGAAACTTCTATATCACGCCAGGTTTCAAACTCCCTAAAGCTCTCAGTAAAAATTGGACAGTGGTCTAAGGTACATATATCCTAGCTGCTTATGTCTGAATGAATTATCAGAATTTCGGATAGTAATGGAATAAATAGGTTGATAATTATTATGTTAGAAAACCATCGTATAGTAACAAACCATTTCAATCAAAGTCATCATGTTGACAAAGTACAGGTTTTTACTCAAACATATTTTATGTTAAATAAAATATATATAATTTTTTAAGAGAACTTAAGAGAAATTAAAAAATGTAGAGGACATTTCCATTATCAACCATAGTTATTAATAAGTGCTTGAAAAGGAATATTAGTTGTTAGATAAGCCCATATTTACTTTAAAATACTATTCAAAAGGAGATCAATTTTCAAAGACCCGCCCCCCCCTTTCCTCTACTCCTTGTGTAGTGAAAAACTAACAGTCAGGGGATTGGATGATCTATCTGTTATATAATAAGTTTATTTGTGAAATGTGTTGATATAATTGGTTTGCTAAGAACTCGCATGTTAAATATCTCTTGTTAATAACAATTGCCTACTAGTACTACCTCTGCCAATATTATTTTTCTCAAGTGATACGTATCTTACTACTAGTACAAGCTCTCCACAATTATTATTATTATTATTATTATTATTATTATTATTATCATCACCGCATCTTACTACCCGTTCGGGTTGTACGCACTTACGCTAATGTGCAATGGTAAGGTAAGGTGAGATGAAATGGAGGACCTACAGTTTAACGTGGGATTCGAACCACGGTGGAGGCCTGGCACTCCTCACATTCACAAGCTCTGATTAATACACGTCTTGTAAGAGGTGAAGTAAGGGCTTGGCAATCAGATAAATCTGTGCCGGAACCAAGGATTGAAGCCCGGACCCCCAGAAGTCCGAGACCTTACCCCTAGACCACTAGGTCACCTCCACATATATTAACTATTGGGTTTGGACGAGGAATTTATAAATTATCATAGAAAGTTATCTGTGTCATTTCTGAGACCGAGTGGGAAATAATTTAATATAAATAAAACCCTGGCTTGGATTCAAACTCCGATTCATCCATCACAGAAAAAACAGACGACGAGTTTGACGCCTCTATCTGCGTGCTTACCACAAGATTTGAACTAGGGACAATCAAATCATAGTAGGGCTAGGTTGTATTAAAGGTGCGTGGGGCTGGAACTCAAGTTAAGGTCAGTATTTTCTATAAGTTGTTGCTTTAGCTAAAATAAATAAAATTTTGTTTCAGTAGATACTTTTATTTTTATTTTCTACGACACATATTAGTCGCAAAAGTTCTTGAATAACTGTCATGGACATTGCGTGCTTTGACATGAAACTTTTTAAATAAGAGGAAAAGCGTCCTGTAAAATTCAGCCGTGCCCATAGCAAATATTACAGAGCTGCATAAAATCAAAGTAAATGTACAATACATACTGAAGCAATATTTTATTTATTTTGGCTAAATATTTTTTTTTGCTATAAAAACTAACTAACTGCAATTTTACCTCGGGTTCCCTCTTACCCCACCTTTAAAGCATTCTTTACCTCATGCTGTAAAACAAGTAATATACTCATACACAGGCATTCTATTGTTCCTACATGACAATAGACTAAGTTTAGCGGGATTGTGTAGTTGCCAGCGGTCGGTCAAGGTCTCAGATACGTTACTCTGTTTCGCTGACGTGCACGTTTTCCTTCTGACTAGCCAATTATTCACTCATTTTTAACCGGCATGGTTAAAGCAAGAGGAAAGTATTCGAAGATTAAGTTATTATATACCAGCTTTGTTTGTAGTCAGAATACACTTTGTATCAAATACAATCCGTGGTTTCACTCTGCAGTCAGTCAGCTGGTGACTTGACGTGTTCTCCTCTACCTACTTATTTCTTTCACGCGGCAGTTAGTCAGCTGGTGACTTGACGTGTTCTCCTGTACCTCAGTATTTCTTTCACGCTGCAGTCAGTCAGCTGGTGACTTGACGTGTTCTTCTCTACCTCCTTATTTCTTTCACGCTGCAGTCAGTCTGCTGGTGACTTGACGTGTTCTCCTCTACCTCCTTATTTCTTTCACGCTGCAGTCAGTCTGCTGGTGACTTGACGTGTTCTCTACCTCCTTATTTCTTTCACAGTGCAGTCAGTCTGCTGGTGACTTGACGTGTTCTCCTCTAATTCCTTATTTCTTTGACGCTGTGGTCAGTCAGCTGGTGACTTGACGTGTTCTCTATATCCTTATTTCTTTCACGCTGCAGTCAGTCAGCTGGTGACTTGACTTGTTTTCCTCTAACTCCTTATTTCTTTCACGCTGCAGTCAGTCAGCTGGTGACCTGACGTGTTCTCTACCTACTTATTTCTTTCACGCTGCAGTCAGCTGGTGACTTGACGTGTTATACTCTACTTCCTTATTTCTTTCACGCTGCAGTCATTCAGCTGGTGACTTGACGTGTTTTACTCTACCTCCTTATTTCTTTCACGCTGCAGTCAGTCAGCTGGTGACTTGACGTGTTCTCTATCTCTTTATTTCTTTCACACTGCACTCAGTCAGCTGGTGACTTGACTTGTTCTCTTTCTCTTTATTTCTTTCACGCTGCAGTCAGTCAGCTGGTGACTTGACGTGTTCTCTATCTCTTTATTTCTTTCACGCTGAAGTCAATCAGCTGGTGACTTGACGTGTTCTCCTATACCTCCTTATTTTCTTCACGCTGCAGTCAGTCAGCTGGTGAGTTGACGTGTTCTCCACCTCTTTATTTCTTTCACGCTGCAGTCACTCAGCTGGTGACTTGACGTGTTCTCCTCTACCTTCTTATTTCTTTCATGCTGCAGTCAGTCTGCTGGTGACCTGACGTGTTATACTCTACTTCCTTATTTCTTTCACGCTGCAGTCATTCAGTTGGTGACTTGACGTGTAATACTCTACCTCCTTATTTCTTTCACTCTGCAGTCAGTCTGCTGGTGACTTGACGTGTTTTCTATCTCCTTATTTCTTTCACGCTGAATTCAGTCTTCTGGTGACTTGACTTGTTCTCTACCTCCTTATTTCTTTCACGCTGAAGTCAGTCAGCTGGTGACTTGACGTGTTCTTCTCTACCTCCTTATTTCTTTCACGCTGCAGTCAGTCAGCTGGTGACTTGACGTGTTCACCTCTACCTCCTTATTTCTTTCACGCTACAGTCAGTCAGATGGTGACTTGACGTGTTCTCCTCTACCTCTTTATTTCCTTCACGCTGCAGTCAGTCAGCTGGTGACTGGACGTGTTCTCCTCTACCTCCTTATTTCCTTCACGCATCAGTCAGTCAGCTGGTGACTGGACGTGTTCTCAATTTCCGCATGCAATGTTAAAGTATCCTCGTGGTGCTGTAGTTGCTGATCTAGTGAGTTGTCAAGTTCCACTCTAGCCCCCCTGCCCCGCCTTTTCTCTTTTTCTTGTTCCACTTAACTTCCCTTTATTTAGTCATGTAATGTTCACGTACCCAGCTTATAGATACTTGCACCAGTGACCGTATAGTTTAGGGCATTAAAATCGCATTGAGTTTTCCCTCTGCTCGAGAAAATGGTTAATTTTGGTAGTCAATCCATTTGTCACATGTATTATTAATTACTTTTATTTATAGAGCGTAGGGATGAGGAGGGGAGTTGAGAGCAATGAGGAAGTGACTCTTCAATAACGTGGATAGAGTATGTAAAAACCACCATCAGAGCATTTGGCCAAAAATCACAACTTCCCTTATAATGGCAATCCGGTCTATTTCAAGTCTGCTGTATCGAGCTACGTGTCCTGTGGTGCAGGTAATCTTCGTATCAAAATATCAGTAAATTTAAAATTTGTTTGTTTGGCAAGAACTATAAGAGCTTTTCCTATAAAATACTGTTTAGAAATCATTCAATCATTATACTTTGGAAAAATAGTTATTTCACCTTACCACTTGTTCATAATTTATTACATTAATTTACTAGGGACGAGAAATATATAATTTAGAGGACATATACCCGCATTTGCGTGGAGAGTGAGTGAGAAACAATTTAGTAAAAACAATCCTCAGTACATCCAGTAGGGATTCGAGCCTTGACCACCCCATCGCTGGCAAGCCAGATTAGACGAGCTTGAGATTTCGTGCGCGTGCCTACCGGTGTGGGTTACATTAAAATAAATTACTCATTTACATGTATATTAATATAGATTAAAATAAAATTTAAACTATGAATGTGATTATCTCTTAAGTTAATAAAGGTTGAGTTATTTTAAGTATTTAAGGTGGGGATGTAGGGAACGCGAGAAAAGACAAGTGTTTTTGAAGTTTTTATAACAATTTTTTTTTGTAAAAATAAATAAAATATTGATTCAGCACAAACAGAGAGCTTAATTCTCTACACATGTTGACCTCAATGGTTGTTGAATATCTGTCATGAGCATAGCGGCACCAGGTGACAAACTTTTTAAATTAAGATAAAAAGTTGTCGTTAAATTCTAGGACACCCTTGGCCTTGATCAGGCCCAAGATCCAGAGTAGAAATTTAAAAAAATTTGTAGTATATAAAATAAAATAAAACATGAATGATAATCAAATAAAATACCTATCCATTTTAAGGAACAGTACATCTGGAGGAACTTACTGACATTTGTTACAATCATATCATTGGTTCGGTAAAGTATTGTCTTTTGTCTTAAATTGTTTGGTAGTTTCACGGACTCTATTATTTTTGTATTTAAATTGAATTTGTTGCATGAAGAAAGTTGGTCATTGATTCAAATTAAATTTAAATTTAAGTATTTTATTATGGGCTTAACATTTCACTGTTCAGTTACGGATTAATTGGCGTGCATTGCTTTTGTTTTGTCAAAGTGACTAACGATTATTTTAAAACGTACAAATCTAGGTCTAGTAGTGGTGGAATAACATGGGGGCAGGGGGATTTCTCTCCTTGGGAATTAATTTATGCGCTATTCTCCTGATTGGCATAAACTTGCCTTCTATCCAGGAATAAACTTGCCCCGCTCTAGATTTATTTCACTCCCTTTTGATATTATCGTATATTAAGCTGAAAAATGCTATTGTATAAACTCCAAATAGCTTCAAGAAACATTCAATTACTAAAATTTCTAGGAGAATAAAATTCTAAACAACATCTGAGCACATCCAATTTTAAAAAATTTGCAGAAAGAGGCCCACTCTATATATATTCTAGATAGCTCAAATTTTAAAAACAAAATTAAGGTGAAGACTACTCCAAATAGATTGTAGAGGCATTAAATTATCAAAAATTTGCTGGGAGAAGACCACTTCAAATAGCTTATGCCTTATATAATACGCATATAATTTTCCAAAAGATTTCAGACAAAGACAAATCTAAATAGCTTATAGGGACATTCAAATTAAAAAAAAAGTTTGGAAAAGGATTTATCCAAATAGTTTGTAAAGAAGTATAATTTAAAATAATCCAGACGATATCCACCCCAAATATTTTTTGGAAATATCCTATCTACAAACACTCGCCCAGGTTCCCCAAGCCCCCCTTTAACTTTAGGGTCAAATCCCCTCAAAATATTTTTTATTTTATTTACTAAGCTAGTTTATCACCCCTAAACCAATAATATTTCGCTGCCCCTGAAGTCAACTAGGACATGGAGGTGCACTTTGCCCCTGATACCAGGCCTGGCTTTAGCACCTTGCCGACCTGTCCTTGAAAGATATGCAACAACTGTTGAAGTCACCATGTGATGAAAATTAAACTTTATGTTTGTACTGAAGAACTCTTTGATTTATAATTACAAACAAAAAGTTTTGAAATAAAAACTGCAAAAACGCTGGCTTTTTCTCGGGTGCTCCATATCTCCACCTTAATAATAATAATAATAATAATAATAATAATAATAATAATAATAATATTTAGCACCGCGTCTTACTACCCGTTCGGGTTATACGCTTAAGTACTAATTACTCTAATGGATTAGGAATTTGAGGGTTGGATTTAGAGGAAGTGAACCCGCATTCGCGTCGAGGGAGAGTGGAAAACAATTTAGGAAAAACCACCCCCAGTTCACCCGACCGAGATTCGAACCTCGATCTCCCCGTCCTCGGCGGTCGAGCTCAACACGAGTAGCGCGTTAGCCAACTACGCCACCGAGGCGGGTTCCACCTTAAGGTTGGATGGAAGAGGAAGCGCGTTAAGGTTTGTATTTCAATAGTTTTTCTAAAAAAAAAACAGTTTTAGCCAAAACAGATTAAATCTTGCTTCAGTCGATTGTTTATTTAATTTTTGACACAAAGTATTTAAGCCATTCTAAGAAAGATTTCCTAGGCTTATTGGGATTAGAAAATTACTTTTTGCCCTTCATTTAAAATGCCTTTGCTCAAATTCAACTCTACTAAAGGCAAATACTAGATAAAGTTTGTTATTACTATGTGTAGAAAATAAAACTTAATGCTTCTAAATAAACAATATTGCATTTATTTTTGGTCAAAAAGGTTTTTTAAAGTAAAATAGCATGAAAATTGACTTAAGCTCGCGTTCTCTTCAAATGTAGTAAAAATATGTTTATTGTTTCCTCCAAACAATGTTTACATTATACACGATTTTCATAGATAATTGTATTATATTTGAAAATGATATAACCCTTATTTTAGGGTGTAAGTATATCCCCATTGAAAAGAAAATGAACATAGTACTCACACAAATTAGAGCTACGTGGATTCATAGATGTGCGGTTGCAGTTGTGGTACTTTGACTTATGACCAGCAATGCCATCTATAAACCACCACTTTAAACATAATGCATGACATTAGTAGGACATGTGAGAATTCTATATTCAGGCTATAGGTAGCTCGATAAAGCCAGGTCTTATTGAAGGAGAGCTTTGTATTCGAGATAAAAAAATTGTATTAAGGGGAATGTGGGGTGAGGGGTCTACCCATCTCTGATCTCCCCTTTTGTTCAATGAAAGGTGCTTGATGTGCCTCCTTAGCGGCGACTGGGTCCCGAGGTCTCCTCACTCCTCCCTTTTATAGCCAGTGGCTGGTGGAGAGTGACTGGAAGGTCCTGGGAGGGACAGCCACGGGTGATAAGGCAGCAGTGGCCGTAGCCTTTGTTACCATTTCAGAGCATATACAAATCAGTTAACAATTAAATGTACAATGAATCTAACAATTGTGTTGGGATTCTAACGATATTTATTTCTGCTGCTTCTTCTTCCAGCATCTGAATTGTCTGTCCTCTTGATGGATGGTCCACCGGGTTCAGCTCTGACGGAGTCCAAAATGTGTCGCTCCATGTCTTCCTTAGTTTGTTCATTACGAACATGTGCAGGTTGCACTGTAGGTCTGGGACGTGTTCAAATCTCTCCGGATCTGCGCAGTGAAACAAAAAATCATCTAGATATGCGATGCCTTGTATCTCGGGTGCCACTTCGGAGATGCATTCAATCGCCTCTTTAACGATGTTCTGGATTATCGAAGGGGCGAGAGCGTGCCCCATCGGTAGTCTCGGGGCAGAATATTTTCTTCCTTTATAATAGATGCCCGTGAATCATCTCGAGTCCTTGGAGATGGGGATGTGGAAGAACCCCGATCGTAAGTCTGTTGCTATCATCACGGGATAGTTGCCCGCGCTGTCTAGGCCGAATCTGGGTGTGTGTATGTATTTAGTTGAAGGACTGAAACCATAGATAACTCTCAGGGAGTGGTTGCTTTTTGGTATGAGGAAGGCTGTGAAGGCGTCCATCATCTTTTCGTTCGCTTCCAGTAGGCCTTCTCGTAGCCAGTCGTTGATAACTATGTCCATGTCTGGTGAAGTGCGGGTTTTGACTAAGTTGTGGGGCGCCTCGGCTGGTCTGGGTAGTACCACTCCTTCCCTGCAGATTTTAAATCGGACCCGGTTTCTATTCGATAGCCTCTGAGCACAGGACCGCCACTGATTTGTAGGAACAGTCCTCTCTTCTTACTGTGGCGTCACCGATTGATATCTCATCGTCATCGAGGGTGTCGGGAGGATCTGAATCTCTCTGAGTATTTGTGGAATTACTTGTCGAAACTTACATGAGAGCAATTATTATCCTCTAAGTTACATCAGAAATAAATTTTACTTTGGGATAAGTGTTACACCCTCTCTCTACCTCGTAGTTTAAGGCCACCGTAAACAACATAACGAGTATAGAGGGGCATAAGCTATGTGAAACATAAAATAAATAAATAAGGAAATAAGCAGAGATTTTAAAGTAAATAGTCATTTAATAAGCAAGTATTTTCAACAACATCAACATTGTGGCCTCGACAATCCTAGCAGCGAAAGTATTTGCGAACATAGATTATAGGAAAACATTCTTTGGTAATACACCCTAAACATTATTATTATTTATCAATAATGGTTTAGTGAAAGAAAACCTAAGTTTTACTATGGAAAATTTTCTTGTTACAACAATAAGAACTGGATTAATACCAATGATAAATGATAACTGCATTTCAAGCTATTCACTCAAGATATATGCAAACGTAAATCTGACTATTCATGAAATCAAGTAAATACATAATATGATTCTACACAGTATAAAGTTCATTACGTAAAGTCTCTCAACAATAATATTTAAATGGTCCAATAAACAACGTCAACTCCATTAGTTGACACGTCCAATATTTTAGTTTCAAAAATATATAATAACATAAGACATGTTCTCATTACCGAGTCAATTGTTGCTATTTCTCCTCGATAGAGATGAGTCCACATTTTCACGCGATGCTGGTGAAAATCCACGTGGACGACGGCAGGAGCAGTTGTTGTTGGCAGCGATAGAGCTCAAGCGTTCAGTTAGGCGAGACATTATACGTCTTCTTTTTCACGACGCAGTATAGTGTTGCACTTCTATATAGATATAGTCTATCCATTGCCTTCGGTAGTCGCACTTCGGACCGTATGACCACCAGTGCCGGTCATCAGTCAACATAACAGTTTAAACGCACATTCAGATCTAATTACGTGAATACGGAATAATTCTCGTACTGAATCAATCCCGTCGACTCTGGACTCTTCACGTACATAATTATATAGCGAACCGAACATTTAAAGAACATTTAACTGCTAATTCTTCTTTACTCTTACTCGTACAGCACAATGACCACACGGGTCACATGTAGAACTCCGAATGCCTTTTACTTTTACTCGTACAGCTTTTACTCGTATAGCAAAATGACCACACGGGTCACATGCAGAACTTCGACTAATCTTTCACAATAATGGACATAGGTTATATACAGTGCTAGTTGCGTATCACAAAAAGGGGGGTGGTAACCTTCCAGTTGGCCGGTGACGTTCTTGGGCAGGTGGAAGTCTCGCCATCTCTTGGGAATTCAGCATGTAGGTCTATGATTGGATAAACCGCTCGGTCCAACGGATTTGGTGTCTTGATATTCAAATCCTCCCCGGACGATTGGCTTACTACGTACAGTGGTCTGTAGTTCGCCCCGGCGAGGTCAGGTGACGTCATCTTGTCTTGATAGAATTATTATCATGAATTTGCGCCCGCTAGTATCCAACTAGACGGTCAGATGTAAGCAACAAGTGCGGGTACTCACGATACATTTGCCCCACTCGCCGAATTAGGACGTTTATTTAACTTGCGAGCAATCTTCGTGTCTCGGACAGCAGATCCAGGCGGTAAGTAATAGAATGGAATTATTATTTGAAATTGAATTGTGGTTGTTGAAGGAGTATAGGGCAGAAAGAGACGTATTAATAAAAGAACTGTATTAGGACTGGATTTACAATAGTGAAGATTACTATTGTTTTGTGGCTATTCTTCGTAGTTTCTTGGAGCGGGTAGTAAGATCGATCAGGTGGAAATAGCTCAGGTGGGTAAATGTAACATAACAATGTTTCATAAGTTTTCAATGACTTTTTATGTGCAAATTATGGTACACATTTACTAAATTAAACCTCCTCAGTCAATGCTAGTTAAAAGCGATCGAGTGAAAATCTTTGGTTCGAATCCTCTCTCCCTGGTCAGTATAATAATTGCTCTTATGCAAGTTTCGACAAGTATGATTTCGGTACAGTCATAAAAAACTATAGAGAAAGTTGAATTTGAGACAACATAAGATCCTTAAAACCAATCATGTGATTGACCTAGGAGAGAGGATTCGAATAAAATATTTCAAGAGATCACAATTTTAACTAACATTGACTGAGAAGGTTGACTTTAGAGGCTATGCACCCTCATTCACATAGAGGTAAAGATAATTATTTTCAGACAGTTGCCCTCATGCAAGTACGGAGCCAACATTTTTTAATTTTTTTTACTCCACACATCATAAGACTACAGACAGAAATAATATGAGGGGTAGTGGGGGGATATCCGCAGTGGGGGCTAAAAATACCATATTTTTTGCTTGAGTATAGAATTCTTAAACATCTCTCCTATTGACATTCCTAGTAAGATAGTACAGCTGATAGTGTTATCATCATGTTTTTGGAGCATGACAGTAGAACATACTACAATTAATAGTAAACAATACACCAGTCCATCTAGAAATGGGAATACGTTTTGAGGGTCATCATTAACGGTCCTGCATCACAGAAAGTGCTTGCCATTAATACATGTGCAGTGCCACGTGCCTAGCTCCTATGCAACTTGTTATACAGGCATGCTTGACAGCTTTGTTCTCCCGGCTCTGTACGCCGAAACTTTGAAATCAATTTAATTGTATTAGCATAGTTTTCCGGGTGTAAGTTTATAGGGATTTTTTATTACCTTTGATCCAAATAAACTATATGTGCAGTTTGAGCTATGAGTTTCCGAACACCCTATATATGTGTCAAAAATTCATTGCGTGGTTTTCAACTTACAAGGAAATTTCTGGAATGAATTAATCATGTTCACTACACTATAGCAGGTACGTACCAAGGAGATATGCAACAGTCGACTGCTGAGCGTCGTCAGGAACTCTCTCTTGTGAGGGTCGAACCTGTCGGATGGTTTGAAGCCCCTCTTGCTGATGATGACACAGTTACTGGTGCTTTGACTCTTCCTCAGAGAATGTTGCTGGAACTGTTGACTCGTCTGCCGGTGGAGTCCCAGGATGTTACCCACGCTCTTACTGGTACTCAGATTCATGATGGACTGCAGTCCTTGGAAGCGGCACCAACGTTTACGATAGTTTTAACAACACCACCTTTTTATTTTCGGACTTTCAGATGTTTCAAACAGAAGCTCTTGATTGAGTTATTCTTCCAGTTAAAAGCACCAAAATGTTCCGGTATTAATTTATCACCAACAGACTACGAACATCTCAAATTAAAACACTTCTATTTCAAGCTGTGCAAGACCTCTTCTCCGTGGTCACAACTAAGAGATTATATTAATCTTGCCAGATGATAGGTTTAAAAAACAATTATTATCTTCGTATATTTAAATTCAAACACTTGTTGAAATATGAATATTATAAGATGTATTCGCCCTTGATAGCTTCACTGCTTTCACAATAAACGCGGGACTTCTTATCAATAATAAAGATGAAACGACAAACAGAAGCCTTACAAGAATGACATTTCTTCACGAATAAGTTTCTCTCGTGTTGTTTGAATGAACACCTCTCGAAGGGCAATTTTCTTTTTCTCACAATATACACATTACGATATTGGGGGCCGTGGTTCGAAGCCCGTGGAGTGCTACTGTTCCATCAGGATGTGTGAAGTTTTCTTACACCCTCTTCTTGATGTGGAGTCTTGAAAAAAAATTAAATTTATTTTTAGAGGAATATAATCGTGTGTGCGTATTTAAATTTGTATAAGCGATTCGAACGAAGAGTAAATGATTTGAGATTTTAATCAGGGAGTCAAACCAAATATCAGTTTTGGTTCTTGTTCCGGTTCTTCCAGTAAATATTTTAAGGTTCCGGTTCTAGTTCCAGTAATAGAATAATAATAGTTCGGGTGCTTTTTTGGTTCTTATTTAAGCTCCTGTTCTGATTCTCTTATTATTTTTAATAGGTATACTACCATTATACAATTCATAAATAAATAAATAAAAAACTAGATTGAAAAATAATTTAAAAGTTATCTAAATTTAAAAAATATAAATTAATACATCCAACTTTGATAAAAAATTCCCGAGAAAAGGAAAAATAAGAGTTATCTTTAAATAAGATTAAGTTAAAGAAAGAAGGGCATAATATACAATTCAAAAAAATAATTTAAGAACCGATATAAACCTTTACGAACCTAAATATATATATTTATTCCAATCCCGGTTATGGTTCTTGGGTAATTTATTTTTAGGGTTTTTGTATCGGCTCCTTACAAATAACTTAATTTTAGTTATTGGTTCTTGGAAAATGGTTGAAATTTACTTGATATTTAAATATATGTTAATCAACTAAAGAAAGAGGAAATATTTCTGAATAAAATCGTATGAAATGTAGTAACACACATTTTATTTTGTTACAACCATAACTTTGGAGGGAAAACTAACTGAGCAACAAACTGAAAAAGTCTTGATGTACGATTATTGCCTAATTTGTTGATTTTGGACGATTGACTAAACAAATGTGCAAGTTAACTTAACAATTGTTTGCTTTATAAATTACATCAAAGTAATGTGAACATATAATATTATTTAAACTAAGCTACTACTTAATACTAATTTCATTATATCACCAGAATCAAACTAAACATTTCTGAGAACTTCATGTATTAATTTATTTGAAAATACGGTAGCAATCGGAAAATACGGTGTCAATCTAAGGCCTTTAAACTTGACTCTATTTCAAGATTTTTTTTTATAAATACGCATGGCACAAAAAACACTACATCTTAAAAAAACATTAGACATCTAAGTTATTATATCTATTAATTGTTTTGTGTCGTTTAGGGTCCATAAAAATTCTAGATAAGGATTTGATATTTTAATAAATAACGACTAAAATGCTATTGAATTGAGATTTAAACCCTGTACATTAAATTTAAATCCGATACCTCTTACTAAGGTTACCAACTCGCTGTCTAAGATTGGACTGGAGTTATTTGTCTCTCTATTTTTTAAATGATTATTATTAATAGATCTACTCTGGTTACAATACTGACTATCAGTCTCAAATCTACCCTATTTAGTTTGAATATGGAGATAAACTTGATAGGCAATAGTATGCGAATTATCAGACAAATAATCTCCGTCTTTCGGTTTGTAGTCAGACTTGCTAACCTCTCACCTAAATATCTTTGCTTGTCCTATTTCAAGGTATAGGGCTGCGTTAAGAGCGGGAACTGACCTTGCTCACGGGATGAAAATAGGCGGGTAAGATGTAGGATTATGTCACGTAAGCTCCAAGGTCATTGGTTTCAATCCCGTAACTGGATGTTATTTTACAAATATTACAGATATTTCATCAGAAAGCCTCTGAGATGGTGAAACAATATGTTTAGAAATTGTGTCCAGACAGGGATTCGAACGCTAGATCTTTACCTGAGTTGATAAAACTGGAAACTTACTCAAGTCTGTGGTCCATTCCTCTATTAAATACAGTAACTCTCCTAGTGCTCTACAGACACTATAGAAAAGTGGTGAGTTAAGCCAGAGGTCCCTAATTCGAATCGATCACCAGGCAAAATTAAAAAATATGCTATTATAAAAAAGTTGAGCAAAATTATACAACCATCCCATAATACTCATTGATAATTCTACATAAATAAATGTTTACATAAAATATGTATGCAATTATTTAAACTGGATATTTTTACATACATATCTATAAAAAATTATATTTATTATTTATATACTATATTTCTAATTAAAGTGTAGGCTCTCTCTAATAGATGCAGAAATACAGTTATTTGAAGCATAAATGAGAATTATTTTATCTGTTCTCTCAACTAAAAATATATGCGTACCTACAGTGTACATGAAAAAAAAAGTGTATGCATGGAATCACTTATCTATGCAATATCATTAATAAGAGTTTATTTAAATATTTACTTTTAATGAGCATTACCAATTTATTATAAATAGCTTACACTTTGATTATAAATACAATAATTTCAACGGAAGCTCAGTGCATAAACAAATGTTATTATTTCAGGTCACACAAATACTATACATTATACAGCTATTGAGTCTTATCAATCATATTTCTATAAAAACACCAAGGATGTTGTTATTATTTTTAAATTATACTAAGACTGAAACGAGAATATGGGATGAGCCTGTGAAGTAATATTATTAAGCTTTTGAATTTCAGACATTGTTTCAGCATCAGCTTTTTTTAAAGAGTCTGAATAAAATTATGTTTACAAGTTAATGATTTTTAGTAAGCAAATAACTTTAGTTTAGAATTAAATAAAAATTAATAAACATTTTTATGGGTAGCCCCCTTTAAATATTAATTTTGCAGGTTACTTTGAGCTATTTTAGCTATTTATTATGTTGCGAGTCTCAGTTAAAATAAATAGCAAAAAATTTATTCATTATTTATCAATAAAAATAATGTTAAATTTCAATATTAAAGATAAATCTATACAACTACACAATAAAAGAGAATTAAAACAAAGTTTCCTTCCTGAATTATTTTGCTTTATATTTGAAGTATATTTAAAAATAACAGGATACATGACAAATTTAATATTGGTGTATAAAGATCTAAAAAAACGGTTATGTAATCCAAGGACACATTCTTTACACATTCCAAATACTATTTACAGACGTCCGCGAAACAATTTATGGCCAAATGACATTCCACGATGGAAATAATCTAATATAAACAACGACTTGTGGCACATTTAAAATTGAAAACATGTTTTTTTTTTGTATTTTTAAAACTTGAGCGAGGTAAATGACGCAACCAAATAAATTTGAATATTTGAGGCAATAAAAATACTCGTAATGGGAATATACAAAAATTGGTGATATCAATCCAAAGACGCACGGGATTACACACGGAACTGTTAAAATTGATTTAAAATTAATTTAGATAATTTAATGGGTATGTATGTAAATGAAATGCTTGGCGGCACTACGTTCCTTAAGGCAAATGCCCCTCAAGTCTCGAGCACTCGGATCTGTTGACCAGAGGTATTCATCTGACCTTGACCCGATGTTGGTCGTATATCACACGTGACGAGACGCGAACCACGGACCCCACAAGAACTACACTTCACTTCGCACTGTACTTGACGGCTAAAAGGTTGTGAGGATGTTGTTTTGAACAAGGCAAGTTTTTAAGGCTGAGAAGAGAGAGTGAGTGAGAGAGATAGAGCCAAAGTAGCCTACACATCGCTGGCTTAGGCCCAGTAGTCTCAAGCCCGCGAATACAGGAATAACCTGGTGTGAAATTTCCTTGGTGAAACAGTGGGATATGTCACCACTTGCTCTAGAATGCAAGACTCCATTGTTTTTAAAAGTTTTATAAATGAGAGAAAATACACCTCCATTAATTTAGAGAGATAATGAAATAAAAACGGGTGGATAGAACATGGAAATTGAACAACTATGTATACTGTGATTTAGATAGGAATACACTTTTTTACAGTTAGATAATGTACTAAGCCAATGGTAATATATTCATACGTCAAGTGATGGGATTTGAAAATGTCACTTTTGAATAATCATATGAATATTTATAACATATTACAAAAAAATTAATAAAATAATATTAATGTTACTTACTTACTGTATGGGATTAATAACTCAAATGTTCATTGCTACACTTACAAAAAAACGCTATTTATCCCTTTCTTGAGCTCGATCTATTTAGTTCACCTCATTACATCCTATCTCTATCTTGAAATAGTTCTATCCAGTCCACCTCATTACACCCTATCTCTATCTTGAGATAGTTCTATCCAGTCCACCTCATTACACCCTAACCCTTTCTTGAGCTAGTTCAATCCAATACACCTCATTACATCCTATCCATATCTTGAGATAGTTCTATCCAGTCTACCTCATTACACCCTATCTATTTAAGGTTAATTATAATGATACCCTCACATCTGCGTCTAGCTCTTCCCAATGGTCTCTTCCTTATGGGTTTGCCAGTCAATATCTCGAAAACGGCTATAGACTCTCCCATTCATACCACCCGCCTTAATCTACGATACTTGACTATCCTAATAATATATCGTAATTAATATAGGGTATGTAACTCATCATTATGTAAGATTCGCCACTCCCCAATAGCTTCATCCCTTTTTGGACCAAATATTTTCTTTCCCTACTTTCTCCCACTATCCTAGTAGCATACTCTAAGGCTATATTAAAAAGTAATGGAGAAAGTGCATCTTTGTGTTTCAACCCATGACGTATTTCAAAAGTATCTGATAAGTGACACCCAACACGTAGCCTACCCTGCCATGCGTATCTCTCAAACATCCTCAATTAAATTGAAAAGAACAAAACTAAAACTAAACAAAAACTAAACAACAAAACAAAATAAACTCACACGTCACAAGAATATCGCTACGACCCAATCACTAAGAACAGCGCACGTAACTGCTCGAGAGGTTCGACCTTGACTAACGGAGTACAGAACTGTACGTGTAAACAAAGAAGTATGGGTGAGTGGGGAAGGGGTCGCATTCCAACGTCGCCTCCCCTGTTTCCAAAAATAGAACAACACGGTACCGCAACTAGAAGTAGAAAAACAATACTGCATAGTGCATTACAACTTATGAAAAGTTTGAATTAACAAAAACAAAATTCGAATTATCCACAATTTTTTAACATTATTTTAATACAAAATTCACGGGATTGGACGAAAAATTTGAATTAAAGACGATATCAAATTACGAAAGTTCAAATTAGTCAGGTTCCACTGTATTTTAAGATTAAAGCGAGATAAATTCTGTGTGGTAAACTGTACCATTTTTTTGTCATCGTGCCTTACTAACTGTTCAGGTTATACAAATATATTATTATAACTATAATGGGGTAGAGATGAGGAAGGAAGCAATTTTAGAGGTAATCTACACGCATTTGCATGGAAAGAGAATGGAAAACCATTTTAGGAAAAAACTTCAGTAGACCTGGCTGGGATTCGAACCCCAATCTCCTTGTCATCAGTAAGCCAGTCTAACACGAGAGTGATGCCATAGACCATTCGGCCACTGAGTCGTGTAGGCAGGAAGAGTAGGTTATAGGAAGGAAGGTAAAATCATGTAAAGAAATCTACTATAAATTTTGCTACATGGTCGGGATTTTAGCCCCGATCTCACTGTCAACAGTGACCAAGTGTAATGCGAGTCTAGTGACTTTTACCAAGCGGAAAACTCCGTAGGTTTGACGGGGCTTGAAGCCGGTCTCACACGAATGTGTCGGCCAAATATTCACCCGAATGTTGGCCTACATTCATCACTCAATTCTGTCATAAGACCTACACGAATACTCGCCTTCTGTGGAGCTCACACTCTTCTTTCGCGAATGTCTACCTCCCAACATTCGATCAAACCATTCATTTCGGATATAGTCGGCACCCAATGCACAATGGACCTCGCAAGTGATGACATCATTGCTGTTGCTGCTGCAAAAACTCTGAAAACGTGTTCTAGGGTTCCGGGTCTGTACCAACTTGGATACAATTCGTACCAAAGCAAACGAAAATCGGCGTAGCTATTTGGTGTTGACAAAACAATTGTCAACTTATTCAATAGAACTAGTGTTTAATGTTACATTACATGGTATACTACAACATACTATATTGTATAAATAAAGAAATAGCTAAGAGTTAAGTGTACTTTACTTACCTGACAATTCTAAATAGCCACAAAATGAGAGAACTAGTACATTGCCCTGTGTGTACGCAACTAGACGTCCCGAACGAATTAAGTGAAGTGTGGGAACGTTTGGAATGTTATGTATCCTCGCTTCTCTTATCAAGTAGAAGAGGTGGCGATTACAATTACAAACAAAGTTAAATAAGGAAGTTTTGGGAGGGATGAGAGAGACATTAGAGAAATATATAAGTTTAACAAATCAGTTTAATTAGATGTAAACAAGAGAAATAGAATTACATATGTTTTAAATAAATTATTGATCAAACAGTCCATTGTTATTAAAGATAACTTTATTCAGATACCATGATCGTAAATTTCACGATAAGCAAAAATATAAATAAACACCTTGGTGACAAGGAACTAACAGAAGTAAGATAGAATATATAATAGAATAGTTTATTAACTTTTAAAATAAGGATCAACGCTCATTCTCCTACGAAGGAGCGTCTGCTTCAACATAGCGGCAGTCAAAGATAGGCAACAAATAATAATATATGGATAAGCCACAATACATGAAGATAATCCAGCCTAGCTAGTACCAGACTAAGACCAGATAGGTATATTTATGAATAGTAGTGAAAGTATAGTGAATGAAAACCAGGGATATTTAATCCTAATTGTATAGAGTTACTATGAAGATAGCTATACAAATAAGCTAGTTAGCTTGAGTTAACTCCCTAGAGAGCTACGAGAACCTAAGGTTAATTTCCTTGAAGAGGAACCAGCATTTTACAAATAATACATGACGAGCAATCAGGCATCCACACGGTTAACATTCTTTGGCCGGTCACTTCCTAATAAGTACTGCCTGAACATTCAATAGTATAAATATACTTCCAACCCATTACTAGGGCACACAATAATAAATACAAACAATATTAGTATAACTTGATACAAACGACTCCTACAGGGGCTGGAGACAAAACACTATTCCCACGGGCCACGACTACCAACTAGTAGTGCTCTCACAGGTTGCGCACCCTAAATAAATACACTACAAAGAGACAATAGTCACTGACCTAACTTGGTCATTGAGGAAAATGTTAGATAATCGGATTTCCGTCATAAAGAGATCCTAAACATGAACCTATCGTTTAGGGAGTAGTTATTATACACTAATATATAAAACTGTGTCTTAAGGACTTAAGACAAAGAAGTCAGACCCACTGAGATAGTAATTTAAGATGTATGGTCCATGATAAATAAAGCATTAAACCCTTCATTCTAAACTATGCCGTATGGGTATAGGAAAACATGTCATAACTTTGACGAACAACTCTATGTCTTATGGACATAGAAAAAGAGCGTTAATACTAACATTCAAAACTATGCCTTATGGGCATAGAAAATAATATCAGACATCTTGATACAAAGACATATGTCTGATGGACATAGACAATAATGTCAGACATTCTGACACATAAAACTATGGCCTATGAACATAGCAAAAGAGGAGTTACGAATAACATTTAAAACTAAGCCTTATGGGCAAAGCAAACAAAGACGTTCTTACAGAAAAACTATGTCTTATGGACATATAGCAAAAGAGGAGTTTAGTATCTAACTCAGATTCTAAATTGTAGATACTTAAAGTCTTAGAAGAGGCTTCCTCTGCGATGGGGCGGTGATACCGACGCCTGACACATCGTAGTCACTCGTAGATCCTTCGTCGATGTAGGTTTACGTCCAAGTTCTTCCTCCGTCGAGTTTATACATTAGAATATATTATGTGAAGCGAGGTATGACGTTTAAATAGTTATGGAACTGACGAACTCCAGGACATGATAGCATCTGGACATCTAACGGGGGAAGGGGGATAAGTTGCGAAATTGCGCTGAGTGACCACTAGCGCTTTTTGCTGGTGTGGCACCCAGAGAAAATTATCTGCTTTTCTTGAAAGCGTGGCTTGAGAGTAAGACGTCGATTTGGTGGTGGTGCTGGCCCGATCAACTGGGGCAGCTTTCCCGGTGCTTTGATGTTTCCCGGCAACATAAATCCACAGTGAGTTAACACCAGCCACATATTATTTGAATATATTAGCACTTGTAATCACAGTGTTAATTATATTTATGTTATTTTTTATTTGTACATGTAAAACCGGCGCTTTTACATGCTAGAGTTAGCCGAGACTCCTGTGACGAACTTTCGCTTCCTTTGATTCGTGTCAAGAGACCGCTCCCAAGTAAAAACTCCTCAAATGCCGAATATTCGACTGGACATTCGCCATTCGTGTACCTCCCACACTATTCCGATAGTCACCCAATACATGAACATTCATCAGCACTCGCGAATAGTGTGGGACCAGCTCAAGCAGACCATACACATACATGCCCTGCACGTCAGCAATGCCCGACCGTACGGCGCACGGTGGAATTATATCCGTGTGGGGTGAATAATGTGCATTGCTGTCGTGTGGGCCCGCTCTAAAAACATTGAAAAATGTGATTTAGGATTTGGCAACGGATAGAACTACGAGTATTTACAATCTTTACGTAAAGTTATATATATTTATATCCTTACTGGGTGAATTCGAGGTGATATTTTCCATAAATGTTTTTATATCCAGCCAGGTGACCTGGTGGTCTAGGGGTAAGGTGTCAGACTTCTGTGCTGAGGGTCCAGGGTTCAAACCTCGATCCCGGCACAGATTTATCTGATTGCCGAACCCTTCCTTCACCTCTGACAAGACGTGTATTAATCACAACTTGTGAATGTAAAGAATGCCAGGCCTCCACCGTGGTTCGGATTCCACGTTAAACTGTAGGTCCTCCATTTCATCTCACAATCACCCTACCATTACACATTAACGTAAGAGCGTATAACCCGAACGGGTAGTAAGACGCGGTGCTAATAATAATAATAATGATAGTAATAATTATAGTAATAATAATAATAATAATAATAATAATAATAATAATAATAATAATAATATATATCTAGCCAATATTGATTTTTAAAATTAAAGTGTACACTTTTCCTATGTCCTTAGATTAGTCCGTGTAGGTTTCTGTGATTAGTTCAAATTATAAATAAAATATTAAACACTACTCAAGGTGCTCTCTCTATACATGATACTTTCTGGCGATAGAAAGAGGTATTTATGTCACGTCAGCAATAACGAACCTTGATATTGCTTAAATAAACTAGATATTTATATTGAATGGACTGAAACCCAAATTGGTGGGCATGCAGACTTAGGCTTCAAGCTAATCTGGTTCGGTCATTTATTACTGAGATATTAAGACGAGCTCCTATACAAATAGTGAATATTTCCTTTGACGTGACTTGGATTCAAGTCAGACTACCCTGTAGGCAGTTAACCAAGGGAACGAATGATGCATTTGGTTTATAATCATTTGAAACCTAAAGAGCATACATATTTCCTCTCTTCCCTTCAATCTTATAGATAAAGAAGATTATCTCGAGCTAGTAGCTATCTGGTCTAGTTTTGAATGTAAGTCTATCTATTCACGAAGATCTCTTTGTATTTAATGAAAATACTGTAAAAACAGAAATTTCTTATTTGTTTGGTCAAATACTGGACATTTATCCTTTCAGTTTTAAAGTGAAAATATCTGGTTTTGGCCTTTAAACTATTTTATAAATAATTTATTTTGCTGTAATAGAATACAAAATTAAGAATGGTTTATTTCATAAAATGCTACATGTTTAAAAAATAATAATTTAGTAATGGACTAAATTGTTTGAATAAAGGTTTTCTGTGAACATTTGTGTTTTTTTAATCTACACCAGCTTTTTACTTTCTATCGACCCCTCGGAGAAAGAAGTATTGTGATTCTCAAAATAATCAAACTCGATATTTTGATAAATTACGATGTTTCACGACCACTGAAACCAAAAAGTAGTTTTTGCGATGTTGTCTGTCTGTATCTTGGCCTAGAGCCGAAACCATTTATTGATAGGACTAAAAATTGGTATCTAGGGTTTTCTTAAAGTTCTCACGAGGAATATTTGGAATTTGATATCCAACCCTAAAATTAAGGGTAGTTTAATGAAGGGAAGAAAAAGATAAAATTGAATTTCTCAATATTCGCCCTACAGATTTTTATTAAATTTTGTATCAAGGCATTGTTTAAAATTACAAACAAAAAGGAGATTCCCTTTTAGCCATGAAAATTACTTTAAGGGCGCTTTAGAGAAGTGTAAATTTCCAATTTTGATCACAAATCTGCAACAATTTGAGATGCGAATTGGCTTATCATTGTAACGTTGTACCTATTATTATTAAGGATAAAAGTATTTTAGTTTGAAATATATTTATATAAAACCAATAGTTTCTGAGCTATAGACAAATATAAATATATTTCTTTATGGAGTACTTTGAAATATGAAATTGATTTTTATGCTCTCTGGGGGACAGAGAAGCGCCTCTTTTATCAATGTTCCTGCAGCAGTGTGTATTATTTCGTTTAATTCTCTTTAGTGGAGTGTTTTTGAAACACTGTGAATTATTTCGTTTCACAAATCTTACTAGTTTTTAGTAAATGCCTCTATATTAAGAAGAGAGAGAGAGAGAGAGAGAAAGTCTGTGCAATGCAAAATACCATTTTTTCCTCCCCCTCATGATTGTTAGTCTGACCCTCATTCTAGATTACCTACGAATTGTCTTCATATTTTAGCAATATAATAGGCCTTGCACACCTAAACGGCGAATTCGTGTTGTTTGTTTTGACTATGAGAAGTAAGTCATGACTTGAATCACTCTTTTTTTTTCTCGTGAACTGCTTCCCGCTATCTCTCTATGTAAATGCGGGTACATTTCCCATAAATCTAACTTAAGAATAATTAAATTAAAGTATCCCGGGGGTGTGGGGGTAGTGAGATGGGGACTGAAGAAAGAGTATTTCTCGATAGAAATAAAGCTTGGAAAATTCTCTATTTTATTTTATTTCATTTTAAATTTAGTTGTCCCACATACTGGTTATCTATGGAAAGCTTTTTTTTTGATGCAATATTTTGTTAGGAAAACTTTTATTATACTTAAGGAAGGTATTACAGTTATTTTTATATCATTCTTTAGTATCAGTAATTGATCACTAACCAATTAAACTAAGGGGAGGAGAGCAGCTTGTATAAGAAAAATCCACTTTCAGTTTACAGAGTGGGAGACTGAACTCAGCGTTATCATATAAGATTTGATCCCACTAGCACACCCCCTCAATTTGACGGTTGTTAGCCTGTTATAGCATTAAGATACGAACCAGGCTATTATACAACCTTGACGCCACATCTTGCGGAAAGCCAACAGAGAACTTGGCAAACGTACCCCTTAAAATTATCTTTACTGCCAAAAACACAGACACACAATTTTTTTCCTCTACTACATTTTTCAGGCGATTAACACTTCAAAGTTATCGGCGTCTGGTACCTCCTGTTGATAGCAAACTAATACTACTTCACTGCCCAACCGAGGTTCAAATCAGAAATGTTAAGAAGACAGGAACAATCACTTTTGTCTCGACCAAAGAAGATTCCAGTTTCTTACAACCAGATATTATTAAAGCTAAAATGGAGGCAAGAACCCTACATTTTGGTATACTGGTATATTAAAAAATAGACATGTAAACATTTTAAAATAGTAAGTTAGCTTATTTTCATTAACATCGCTGATATCCGCGCCAGTATTCATGTAGAAATAAGGCGTCAGTCTGGTATAGTCTAGATTTTCAGTGATTGAATGTTCATAGTTCGAGTCTAGATTTTCTATACTTAATAGTTTTTTCGCCTGATTGGCTTTCTCTTTCTACTTCTATGTAAATGAGGGTACACTTCCTTTAATATTTACCTTTCCAATCCCTATCCCGTAAGTGTAAGTATTTATACACTAAAATAATAATCAACCTTTCATTGATTATAAAGTAAGAAAAATCCTAAAAGGGACCGTATCAGTATTTTTTCAAGCAAATTCAGTCATTTGCTGTCATTGCCCCATCAGATAGTATTGAGTCATTTGAGGACTCGTTTTGTGTTCTTGAAGCGTCACTGTTTCCAGGACCGTGCGAGGACTACCCCCGTAAGATAGATGGTGACCTTACGTATAATATTTGAGGTTTAAAAGCGCATCAACACCAAGTTTAATGACACTTAGTCAACTAAATTATAAAACAAGTAGAAAATAAAACAGCAAGTAAACTAAAACTTAATGTTATATTTAAGTTATCTAAAAAAACTAATATGAATAGAAATTAACCAGGTAGATAAAGAAAATAAATGTATAAAAAATAAAATGGATTGATAAAAACAGCAATAAATACTAAAAAGTAAGATAAAATGGTATATTAATAAAAACAGCAAAATTCCACACATAAAAAACACACAAGTCATTGTGTTGGACACAATCAAGAAAATTATGAATCAAAAAGATCAATTTCTAGATTATTACGAATTAAAATCAATATCATCTAAGCTTTAAAACTTCTAGATAAGCTTTTATAAACATATTAAATTTATAAAATAAAAATAGTTTTTGTTAAAAATAACAAAAACCACACACGAAAAATTTTAATCCACAATTAGTATGGAGTAAGACTCCGAACGCAATAATAATTAATTAAACATGCTCAACAAATTATCAAGATGGTATGCTATTTAATTTTATATGTCCGTCAATATATTTTATTAAATTCCTGAAAGTAATTTCACCCTATGGATACTAATACTTTAGGTCCAATTGAAAAAAAAAAAATTCAAATTTTTAAATCACGCAATTTGTTATTTAGCAAGATAACATCGTGCATATGAAGTGGATCAAAATAAATATAAAGAGCATATTAAAAAAGGCGTTTACTGCCGTTTACGAACCGTTTACCAACATCGGCAACATTAATAACACCCAAAAGGTTGAAGTACACTTATTACTGCTGGACTACACAATTCACAAGCCTGGATATTGTTACTGGCTTCGTTCACTAGTAACAATATCCAGGCTTGTGAAGGATGACATGCAGTGGACCTAATTTCACAAGACCTAAAGTTTAGGAGCTATGACTTTAGGTCTTATAAAATTAGGTC
>CABFWB010003432.1:62319-79430 GCA_902151455.1 Timema bartmani | reverse complement strand
TATGTATGTATGTATGTATGTATGTATGTATGTATGTATGTATGTATGTATGTATGTATGTATGTATGTATGTATGTCAAAATAAAGTCGCTTTTTCATCTATACCTGGACCACTTATTTCGGGCGGAGTGTTTTTCCCATCTTATATAGGTGTTCCAGTTTCAATTCTCAGCTAATGTTGAAACTTTACCGGCTAAAAATGGAAAATTGTGAATTCCTTTTCACTGTGTGGTATATCGATGGTCTAGGGTCTGGTGGTGATACTTCTGATAAGAAGTGAAATGGGATCAGGCGTTAATAGCGTCTTAAAATGAGTAAACACCACTTATGCACTGGGGGTGCGGCCGTTACAAAGAGCATTTAGGCGCTTTCCTAACCTTCCCTGTGGGTCGTTAGTAATATAACAGTCGGTTTCCCGGATTTGAACTTGAAGAGGGGAGTCGTCAGGCAACATACAAGTGGTTAGAATCTCCAATAGAGTCCATATTCCAGATGTTATAGACATGATAGTGATAATCCGTCTGAAAATACAACAAAGATCTCTTGTGTCGGGGCGCCTTGAAAAGGGGCACAAGGAAAGGCGAGTTAAGGTCCATATTTTATAATTTTTATAAAACCAACAGTTCTGGAATATTTTTCTTGTGCATCATGACTATTTTACCAAAACTTTATATTTTAATATGGAGAAAGCAATCGATTATACAATTTAACTGTACATGAATAACTAATTTGGGGATATCGGAATTATCTTTAGTACGAATACAGCCGCATAAGGTATAATGTTCGTAAATTTAGAACATTAGAACCGAACCCGGGACCCATGGCTAATCACACTAATTCTCTATTACCAAGTTATCCAGGATTCGTACCGTGCTCAGAGTCATTCTTCACGGCAGAGTCTGTGATGGACAATGCAATTTGCACAAATGCAGCATAAAGCCACTCCTTAGTCGCCAGTGTCTGTGGTATCAATAATGTCTATATAGGTAGCCGTTTATTTCCGCTCGTCCATCACAAACTCTGCCTTAAACTATGAGTTAAGAACTACGTACGTGAAGTTGGCCCCCACCACTTTTAAAAATATTATGTTTTTATGATGGCAATCATTTGTTTTTTGTTCGTACCGGATTCTTCCATAACAATTTTCCCTTTTTACATTTTGATAGGCCGTCAACAAGACCAGATCCAGCTGACATTCTTGTCCTTGTAGATTTAGATATTATGTATGAGGTGGGAAACCCGGTCTTAAAGTGTCAAATTGGGCCTAGAATTGTAGGTAATTTGAGTTTTTCAGCTCTCACAATAAAAAAAAAATCCTGATGGCGTGTGCTGGTTGTAACTTGCTATTTCCTGCATATCATCGGAGGCCCTCCACATATTTAGCCAAAGCTTCTGCAAATTTTCGGGCAAAAGGATTGTCAAAGTTTGCATTAAATTGTATTATATTTTAAACTAAAACAATTTTCATCATTTGCCTCTGAAGCAGTTTAGCTTGGTAGTCAAAGTGTAAAAGTTTTGTTTAAATTTGTTCAACCACTGTGTGTTAATTTAAAATGTTCAATTGAACAAAATAATTTATCAATCTTTATATGTCGGGATGAATTACACTCCTCATTCGCCACACTTATGGCTTCATTGAAAAATTTTTGCCCACTTCTGTAACAGGTAGACGACTACCAATCTAGTTATGCATTTATATTTTTTTCAAAGTTTGATTAATGCAATTTACAATAAAATATTGTATTCCTATTTCAACCAATTAAGTTTATAATGTCTGGCATTTCGTGTAAGAATTAAGATTTTTATGAACGAATTGTTTATAAGCTTAATCTTCCTCCGTAATCTAATCCTTAGTTCCAATTGAGTGTCAAACGTTTAATCTTCTTTTGTAATCTATTTCTAATGGAGAGATAAGTTTTCATCTTATTTTATAATTAAGTTCCAGTGGAGTACCAATATTTTCATTTTCTTTTTTAGCCTATTTCGAGTGGAGTACCAATGTTTTCATCTTATTTTGTAACTTAATTACAGTAGCATGTCAATTTTTCATCTTGATTTTAATTACAGGGAAATGTAAAGTTTTCATATTCTTTTGTAATCTAATTCCAATGGAATTTCAAGTTTTAATTTTATTTTGTAACTTATTTCCAGTAGAATGTCAAAGTTCTGTAACCATCTTGTGTAACCTATTTCCTGTGGATCGTCCTTGTTTCTTAGGAAGATCGCAAGTTTTCAGCAGCGACTCAACACACACACGTATTAAATCCCTGAATCCCATCCAGTGATGCAACACCCCGTATTGGAGTGGAGTATCTGCTACACTACTTTTTCAAATTATTCCCCGGGGTCGGTAGGGATCGGTGGAACGTTCAGTTTACAACGCGGCGTTATGGGATTTGAATCCCTTTGCATGCAATTTCATCCGGCTCATAAAATTGGTAGACCACACACATGAGATAGAGGTGAAAGCGAGCTAAAATAAACAATACTTTTTTTTTCTATATATAGATATAAGTGAACATACCCAACAGGCCGTTTAACAACAACAAGTACAATTGCCACAAGGTTACTGTTTTACATTCTCATATTTTCTGCTTTGTATTTTAAAATCCGTTCTTTATTCGCCTCTCTTTCAGACGTTAAAAAACATTTTTCCTACATACACATTTTATTTTTTATAACTAGCACAATTTCATAATATATAGGATAAAATATTATTTGAAATAATGAGCATACCTTAGTAACTACAATGTAGGGTCGTAGAGGGGAGGAGAGAATGCCAAGGGGATTGGAGTTCAAACCCCTTCCTCTCCAGAAAGTAGTATTTTCTATTTAATATTTTTCCACGTTACCTTGTCTGGTAGCTTATTGGAGTCTTATAAAATTGGTAGAATCAACAATTATATATATACATATATATATATATTTAAATAAGCTAAAAAATTTCAAGAGCAATTTAATATTAAAACATTCCTTGCTATCTCCTACCGGGGGACTTAGTCCCTAGCCACAGCAGGTATAATCACCCCCACATAGCCTATGAATAATCTGTGTAAAGCCTTTCTCTCATTATATATATAACTAAAACTATTTTATAACCGTTACAACTAATGCAGTGTTTTATTGATTCATACTGGTGTATGATATACACATTTTAAAATTATGTTGTAATTTTTTTCAAATATAAATCATGTCATCAAAAACGTGTATTTACTGGAGGATTGTACGTTCCTAAAACAATCCAAAGATAATAGTTTTAACACTTTAATTTTAATTTATATATAAGATAAAAAAAAAGGTGCATGTTTATTATATTGTACTCTTCCTTTAATAAAAGAGTAAAATATAATAAAGATTATTGGTAATATTTAAGTTAAAAAGTCTTATTTGTGTTTATCCAATTATTTAAAGTATTCTTAAGTTTTATGTTTTTTGTTTCTACTCAAAGGAAAGTTGTTTGTAATAGTTACAAAATTAACATCTTATACTAAACAAAAAGAAAGTATCACTAGTTTTTAAATTATTTTCATCTATAAACATAATATAAAAACACAAACCCACACACACAGTCAGATTTAGATGTGAGGACACATTTTTTGACCGTTAAAATATGCATTAAAATAATGTTCTTTTATTTAATCGTCAAATAGGGATTTACAGAGTATACTTTTATAAATAGTATAAATACCTAGAAAAAATTCTAAATCAAAAGTAAAAAAAAAAATTCAAGTTTTATTAAATCATAGTCTCACTATTCACACACAACGTATATGAATAAACACACATAAAACATAGTTACGTACTATATACATATTATACATGTATGTAACCATACTATAGAAGTTTACATACATCTATACAACCATAATATAGACTTATATTCCATACATGAATTGTACAAACTCATATATACACATGCATGCAAACTATATATATATATATGAGTACATAATAAATACATTATAACATATATACATGTGCATATGTATATTATAACATATATACATGTGCATATGTGTAACTGTCTATGTGTGCAGATGGATGTTTACATGTATGTATATGTGTTTATATATTTATTATATATATGCTTCTATATATAGATTTGTGTATGTGCATGTTCCTCTGTGTATATGTGTACCTATGTATATATGTGAATGTGTCCCTATGAATAAGTATGAATGCGTATGTGTGCCTATGTACATATATGTATTGTGTATATGTATTATATATGTATTGATACGTATGTAAGCCTGTTTATGTTTATATACATGTGTATGAATACATATATACATACTTAGCTGGGCACATACATATACGTGCATATATATATAAACAATTAAACATTCATATGCACACAAACATAATCACATATATACACCTGTATAAATAAAACACACATGCACTATATACAAATAAATGCATGCATACTTCCAAAGGCACACATACACACACATATATGAATAAATATGCATGCATACAGAGTCACACGTGTATATAAACTTACATACATAAAGGCCAACCCAGAATCCATGTTCTATTTATAAATTTCTTTTTACCAAAAGAACAGTGGAAAAGTTATATAATCACCCAAGTTGGCATTGTAAATTCTCGCTCCGTAGGAAACACAAATAACACACACAAGCAGGTCGACCACAGAGGGAACAAGGAAGGACCGGGGTCTAAGAAATTGTCCGTATGACTTATTGATATTGATTTTTTTTTTTCTTGGTTTGTTTGGCTCGGTATCTTAACAATCTTTAAATCCGGGCCGTTCTATGCTACTTTTGATATGTCCTTTTTTTTTACAATGTATCTTTTTCTTATTTAAAGTATAGTTACAAACAGGCTAAGCACATAAATACTACCTTATCCTAATTCCCCCCTTCCCTGTACTAAATTAACTAAATCTTATTACTAAGTAAATGTTCATCGCCAGGATCTCTACTTTAAGCCCGAAGGTGATCGGGATGCTGCCAAACAGCCACCTTTTTCCATCTTGACCCAGGAGACCCAACTGCCTCAATCCCTTTCTCTTGTTACCAAGAGAAGGGATCAGCCGGCTTAAGGTTCTATCCTGTGTCCGGGTGCTGTCACGTATCAAGGTTTCTTTTTTAATTTTCGGCTGGAAAGTTGGTCCTTCAGGTTGTTAGGGCATCCCCAACCTCCCTCAGGACCCATCAGCTGAACTGGTCTTCAAGGTCCCAGCTCGTGTCCGTCACATTCCGGCTATTTATTGCCTCTGCTCCCCAAGGGGTTGCTTACGTTATCACCTAAATTTCAACCCCTCTACTTATTCCTAAATATCCGTTACTGAGTACCATTGGTGTCCGTCTCAGTGTGACTCACTGTGTCATCATCGTCATCACTGTCGTCAGTTCTGTTTTGTAGTTCTTGTCTGTCTAGTCTTAGTCTTCTATCTCTAGCTTCGTTCAGTGCTGTCAGGTCCTAGCATTGTCTATTACTTCCGATGTAATAGCGTCCAGGAGTTTCCACATAATTGGGTCTGTCAGAATGTGTCCTACAAGTCTTCCTTGTATTTCTAGGAGTTTCCACATAACTGGGTCTGTCAGAATGTGTCCTACAAGTCTTCCTTGTATTTCCAGTTGGAAGAATCTTCTGACCTCTTGGGTTTGAACACATTCCAATACTACATGTTCTGGCGTTCCCTCCTGTCCACAGACACACTCACTCGAGTCAATCGATCCCTACTTTATTAAGGATTCTAGACATGGTCCTTTCATATTTATAAAGTGGACCAGATCCCGGGACTTTTATGGTGCCCATTCGGTGCACATTCGGTGCACATTCGGTGCACATTCGGAAACAGTTGAAAAGTTCGCCTCCCAGTTTTTCTTTCCTCCCATCGTCTCTGCCACTCTGCTAACAGTGCCATTTATTCCTCTCAAGCATTGTTGACGTTTGAGGACGTTAGCATCCTCACTTTTTTCAGATTTTTTTCTTCAACCAGTATCCGACTCCTTTTGTCCTTATTAGGAGATCCAGTGGCCACACACCTAGGGTGACGATCAAGGCATCTGTCGCCACAGTTTGGTAGGCCCCCGACAGCTTCAGAAGAAAGCTCCTCTTAATTCCCCGGATGGCTCTAGTCGGTACTACGTTGTTCAGTCTGTGGGCCCATATACAAGCTCCATAGGTGACCTGGTGGTCTAGGGGTAAGGTGTCAAACGGCTGTGCTGAAGGTCCGGGGTTCAATCCTCGGTCCCGGCACAGATTTATCTGATTGCCAAACCCTTCCTTCAACTCTGACAAGACGTGTATTCTGTAGGTCCTCCATTTCATCTCACAATCACCCTACCATTACACATTAGCGTAAGTGCGTATAACCCGATCGGGTAGTAAAACGCGGTGCTAATAATAATAATAATAATAATAATAATAATAATAATAATAATAATACTACAAGCTCCATAGCCGATAATGGAGAGTATTATTGTTTTGTGGTACGTCTTGATTATCCGCAAAGGTAAGTGGAATCTCCGCTGACCTATGCTTATAATCTTGTTCATAACCTTTTGGGCTTTGCCCACAACCTCCTCCATATTAGCCGTGAAGTTCCTGTTCTCGTCCAGTGTGACTCACAGGTATCTGACCGTATGGCTTCTCCTAACTACCTTTCTGTCGATCCTAATGCTAGGATCCCGAATTAGCTTTCCCCTAAACAACATGAACGTTGTCTTCTCTGGTGCCATCTTCAGTTTGACACTTTCAACACAAGGTGTCTAGACCCTCTAACACCTGGTTGCTCTTTTCTTCTATGTTCTACCTAGAGCAACCTTCCACGATTATTAGAAGGTCGCCTGAAAATGCGACTAATCCATGTGTCTTGGGGAATGTCTCCAACATCGTTAATTCGGGTTCTAAAATCCGATATCCCAGAAGACCGGGACACAGACCGATCCCTGAGGACAACCTTTAGTTAGTGCCATCTGAATCTTTGCTCTTGGGCATCCCTGGGTAGCATATCTGTTCCTACAGTAATCCTTGAAGCTCTTATATAGGCTTCCTGGACAACCTGTGGTGGCCGGCATTGATTAAAAGGTTTCTGAGATGTTCACGAAGTTACCTAACACATATTTCTCTGTAACGGAGTCAATCAGCTCCATTTGATATTGATGTGTAGTTCTCACATAAAGACACCTTAGCTCAGTCGGTCACGTGTCTATCTACTGAGATAAGTGTCCCTGGTTCGATTCCCAGCATGGCCGAAAAATTAATCATTGGTGAAATGTGGGTTTACCCTTTCTTAGTGATGAATTAACGACCAGAGATTGCATGTTGTGCCCGTCCTAGTCTTGAGTAAAAGGTTATCAACGTTGACAACAAACAATATGTTTGTAATTTTACTTTCTCTCAACACCTCGGAGAGAAATTAATGTGATCGTCAAAAAATTAAGTTATATTATAAGGCAAATGAAGCTACGACAGGCCTAGCAAGCTGGTAGTGGAAAAAAATATTGCTTGAATAATAAATTGACCAAGACCACAGGCTGTAAACAGTAATGGATGAATAAACAAGTTTTCATTTAGAATCCCACTCCGATGTGAGTTTTCCAAATTAAGCTTTTACTAGGCTATACATTTCTATCTTCATGATAATGTGGTGTATTTATTTCAAGCCATCTTTCATAGCTGTTCTCCTTAGAATAATCTTTAATAACCTAAGAAGGGTATGATTAAATAAAATTGCTTAGAGCTCGGAGACTATTGGTTTTAGAAAGGTTGTTTTTCAATTAACATTATTTTATTTTTAACAGCCCTCCAAATTTGTAATGATAAGCTTAGTATCTTAAAGATTTGCTCAGATATAATTAAAATTGGAAGTATCTGCTTATGTAAAATGCCAGGAAAAATGAGAGCCTTTTTTTGTTTTTAATGTTTTATTATAATAACTTTACTCTCTATTCACTCCTACTTAAACTACCCTTAATTTTAGGGTTGGATCAACAATTACAAAAACCCGCTCCAGTGGTAAGGCATCACCCTCGCTTAAATTAGACTGCCGATTACGGGGAGATAGAGGTTCAAATCTCAGTCGGTATACTGAAGATGGTTTTTCAAAAATGGTTTTCCCCTCTCCCTGCACGCAAATGCCGGTTCACTTCTTTAAAATTTAACCTTACTGATCCCTGAAACCATTAGCGTAATTAGTACATAAGCGTATAGCCCGGACGTGGTTCTAAAAACATAAATTCCAAAAATCCCTCTAGGGATGAATGAAAAGACTAGATATAAAGTTTTGGCCTGATTGGCAAAATGATTTTGGGTCTAGTCTCATTAACAAATACAGACGGACAGATAGATGTCATTGCGAAAACATTTTATTTTAATTTCAGGTGGTCACGAAACGTCGACATCTATCAAAATCTCGAATTTGATTATTTTGACGATCAAGATATATATATATATATATGTGTGTGTGTGTATGTGTGTGTGTGAGAAGAATGGAGAGGGAAAATATGCCCAGGAGGATGTTGGATATGGAGGTGTATAGGAGGTCTAGAGGAAGATCAAGGGACAGATCTCTGAGGGGAGTAAAGAGGATTGTGGAGGAGAGAGAGGACTGGACCAAGGTAGAGGGAGGGAAGGAGGGAGGGGGTGGAGAGGCTTATGCTCCAAACAGACCCAGCCAGTGGCTGGAAGCTGTTCATGATGATGAAATATATTCTCTCTCCTAGGGGTCACGATAAAGTAAAAAGTTTGTAACTTAATGAAGAGTAAAAAAAAATATTGTTTTATTTAAATCAACATATTCCAGCGCTGGTGGGTACGTGGCTTAGATGTTCAGCTCATTTAAACTGGTTTGCCGGCAATAAAGAGGTCAGGGTTCGAATCCTATTAGGGTTTACTGAGGATATTTTTTTCTTAGTGGTTTCTCACTCTTTCTACACGTAAATATGGGTGAATTTCTTCTAAATTCTAACTTTCTCATTCCTACCAGATTAAGGTAACATATATGCCCAGACTAGTAACCACCTCTGTGATCTAGTGATCAGAATTCCTGGCTACAGATCCAGAGGTCCCGGGTTTGGTCCCCGGTGCTTCCAGGTATTTATGTGAAGCAATAGGTCTGGCAATACTGAGGTTTTATTAATAAATAGTTTTCCACTATCTATTCGAGCAAATGAAGGTACATTTAATCTACAATTCTACCTACCTTATTTCTACCCCATTTATGTAAATATGCAGGTAGCTTGGATGAGCAGTAAGACACGAAGCTTAAAAAAACAAATAATATAGTGTTTGTATAGTATTAAAAAATAATTGCATATAAATATATTTATTTATAAATCTCATTTTTGTTTAAAATTAAAGTGTAATTAAAGCTTTTCCTCCAATAATTTGTTTTGTAAACTAATTATTTAGAACAATTTTTTCTCCTCACATTATGTTAAAAGGCTTAAATTAAAAATTTCTATCGTAACACATATATGAATCGTTCAAATTTTGTATTCAATATTTAATGCCATACCCTTAAATTTGGGTTGGTTTTGGATTATATTACTTTATGTTAAAAGGCTTAAATTAAAAATTTCTATCGTAACATATATATGAATCGTTCAAATTTTGTATTCAATATTTAATGCCGTACCCTTAAATTTGGGTTGGGTTTGGATTATATTACACATACTATTTCGTCAGATAATTATTCTGAAGCTAGCTGCTAATCTTTAAGTATTTGCTGATTCGGAGACACAGGTGAATTAATGATACAAATTTCACTTAGGTCTGTCTCCATTACTAATAGATTTAATGATAATTTAAAAAAAATATTTTTTTAGATGAGTATTCAATATCATTACAAAACATTCCAGCTACATAATCGTCACTATCCTTTTTAAATACATCTTGCTAATTAACATTTATTCAATCTTCAATTACTTTATGTACAAGCATCATAAGTTGTAAACTTACATAAATGCGTAGGTCGTATAGAGTTAATCACTGACTAAAATAATAAATTTTAAAATTAATAAATAGTAAATACCCGTATTTCAGAATCCGTTATGTGGTTCTTCCAGTAGCTAGAATTTAATACGGATAGTTCTAATCAAGAGATTCAATGGCACCTCATTTAAACTGCCGAGTAATAATGATAGTCCAGTATTGGATAAACATTCTAGACTGACCGTAATCGATTTAATTAATGGCTTTAATCAAGAAATCAAGTTATAAAATAGTGTAGCTAGCAAAATAGCTTTAAAAACCTCAATTATTAATTTGGTAGTAAATATTATAGTATATGTTTTTTGTTTCAAAAAATATTTTTAATCAAAAAGTGATATTTTTTAATAATTACTGAACAAAACAACTAAACATTTTTATTTCCAATTAAGATCAAATTGACTTTATTTCAGTACGGATGATAGAGATAGTATTTTGAGAAATTTTACCCGTATTTGCATGAAAGAGATTGGGGAAACCCATCAATAAGTAACCATCTCAATGTCCCCTTTTAAATAGACGAACCTTGCTTGACCTTCCCGTCATAGGTAAACCATGCTAGACGTGTCTGATAACTAACCTGCTTATCCATAAATTCATGTCTAAATAAAGTTTGGCATTTTAAAATATAATGAATGTGTTTCAAACATCAGCTCATTAACTTTGGAGAATTGTTCACGTTTGAAAGCAGTATAGTAATTAGTAATTGTGGCTGAATGCTTTGAATATAAAGTTGTAGACTTTAAATTTGAAAGAGACCCCCATTTGTAAACTTTTTCCTATTTTATAGAGCATACCCACATCTGTAGTGGTCTAGACACAGTGCTTTATACTCTGAGCAAAGTTTCCGTTGGCTAGGAGTTTGGAGTTCGAATACCATTGTGGGCTATCATGGATGGTTTCCTAAAAGTAATATATCACCCTTGTTCACAGACAAATAATATACCCAGACATTCAACCTCCATGTTAAAATAGTTGCGCTCCTTTTGACAGTTTAAGTCCTTCAAAACTAGGATCGCTGCGGTTAGTCCTATCATCACCCAGCAGTGACACTAGTGAAGCCCAGTGTTGAGGAACTCAAGCTGGCAAAAGGAGCTCAGCAAAATCCCCGTAAGGTTGAGTGTGTTTCTTACTTGTCTGTACCCTTGTTTAACAAACCTCTATTTTTATCAACACGTCTTACTACCTGTTCAGGTTATACGCTTATTTACTAATTAAGATGATGAGTTAGGGGTGAGGAAGGTTCAATTTAGAGGAAGTGTAACCAAATTTGTGTGGATGGAGGGTGAAAAACCATTTAGGAAAAACCACACTCTCAGTACACTCGATTGAGAGTAGAACCATGACATCTATATAATTGGCAGTCTATTCTAACACGATGATAGTGACAACTCATACCATGTGGCCACCGAAGCTAGTAATACTTGTTTTAAACCAGAGAGTTTTCACCGTGTATTCAAACTGTTCTAACTAACCTGTGTTAAGGTGAGATGGTAAGTCATACGAGTTGTCAGTTAATATTTTTTACCACAATGATCTTGGGTTAAAGTGCTCCCCTCAGGACCCGATGTTCATGGGTTCAAACCCAGCAGAGGTGACAGGTTTTTCTTGAGCGATAAAAATCTGCAGCAAAGCTTCCTTTGGAGGGAAAGTAAAATCGTCTGTTCCATGTTGATTATGGCATGTGAAATAACACTGGAAGGTATGAGAAAATAGTTTTCCCAGTAAAAGTGATAGGCCCTTTCACTCTCGCTCATAGAAATTCTCATGTATTGATATAATCAGTCGGTTCATAAAGTGCACGTTAAATACATCAAATAAATGAAGTCTATATTTTTTTAGATTTGTTATAGCAAAAATCCTTTTCTGACCAAAAATAAATAAAATGTTGCTTCATTAGATAACATTTAGTTTCATTTTATATACATAGTATAGTAATTTTAATAATTCTTTTATATTTATCATGGGTATGTTGGCATTTGAACATTTTAAAAAATAAACTTAAAGGATCTTGTTCAAATTCCACAATGCTCATGACAGATATTTAAGATCAATTGAGATTACTGTGTGTACAAAATCAAATTAACGTATTCACTAAAGCAATAATTTATTTATTCTGACTGAAATTGTTATATATTATAGAAGCTGCAAACATATTTACTTTAACTAACATTTCCTTTCATCCTATCTTTAATGTTTTTACTTTAATCGTAGATAAACGCGTTATGGTTGTGAAAGGGTCAAACCTACTAAATAAGCATTTGCAAATCCAATGATCCTGGGTTAGATTTGCGGTGCTTTAGAGACTGAAATTATTCGACAATCCAGTATATTGAGAGAGTGACAGCACTGATCTTCGACCACCAAAACGGGTATGCTAATGTTTACTTTGGTTCATTTGTGCGTAAAAAATATCTTTACTCTTGGGAGAGTCACTCCAACCATCTACACCTCCATTAAAAGTTTGTGACTTTTTTTTAGCACCTCATCTTAATACCCATTTGAGATATACGCCTATGTACTAATTATGCTGATGTTTTAGGGGTTATAAAGGCTTAATATAAAGGAAATGCACCCACATTTGCGTGGGGGAGAGTGGAAAATTATTTAGGAAAAACCACTTTCATTGTACCCGACCGGGATCGAACCCTGATCTTCCCATCATCGGCATTCAAGTTCAACACGAGAGTAGCGCGTTAGACCATGTGGCCACCGAAGCGGGTCTTGTGACAGTTATTTGTTTGTTTGTTTGTGTGCTCACGAGTAAAATGAAACTAAATCCAAAACACGTAATGAATCGATTCATTGATCGCCCGCTTCGGCGGCCACATGGTCTAGGACGCCACTCTTAAAATAAACTAGATTGCTGATTACAGGGAGATAGGAGTTAAAATCCCGGTTGGGTGCACTGAGAGGGGTTTTTACAGACCACCACCACCACGAAAAATGTGGGTACACTTCCTTTAAATTCAACATTACTTATCCTTAACCCATTAGCGTAACTAGTACATGGTGCGTATAGCCCGAACGGTTAGTAGAACGCGATGTTAAGGGGAAAAAAAAAAGGACTGACCTTATAAAGAACTTTTATGAATAATTTACACGGGTTGCATATAAAAAAATCAAAAATCTATGCACTGAAAATTGGCCAACTTTTATAAATATACTTATTTGTGAAGTAAGGTATATTATTTAGAATTGATCAAAATTAGCCCGGTCCTCTTTTCGGGACAACTAGTTTTGTTGGTCCGTTGATTAGAAAAGTTTGTGAGCCACTGCTTTAGTGCTCACACTGACGTACAGTATAGTGAGGATGTAGGGAACTAGAGTTAAGGGATATATTTTTTTTTCAGTTTTTATGGTAAAACTTTTGGGCCAAAATAAAAAAAATATTGCTTCATTAGACGCATTAAGTTTAATTCTCTTTACTAGGTAAAATCAACAGTTCTTGAATATCTGTCATGAGTAGAGTGGCATTAGATGAGAAAGAAACTCTTTAAATGATAAAAGAAAACTGTCATTAAATTCCAGGACATCCTTGACAGATATTCAAGAACTGACAATATCACCATGTGAAGGAAATTTAACTCTACGATTCTACAAAGTAAATATTTGATTTATTTTGACCAACAAAATATTTTACTGTAAAAACAAAACATAACTATTGTCCTTTATATTCCCACCTTAAGTAACCAAATTAAACTTAAGCAGGAGAGGAATATAAGGATATAAATTATAATTATAAACCTAGATTTATTTAGATAAGAGTACATTTTTTTGACAGTTAAAAAATGTAATGTACTAAAACAAGTTAATTAAATGTGATCTGAAAATATTGATATATCTTAACAAATAAATAAAATACAGCGGAACTTTTTAATCTGTAGTCAAATGGATATCTAAATATTTCCAAATATCCTAAATTCGATTTAACAATTTTCATGAATATCTAGGCAGCTGGTCTACAATAAATCAATAACTTCAAAATATCCTACACATAAACACACACAATTTTATATGCTATATCAAACACATACAGACAATAGTACAAAAACTATAAAAAAAATTCAAACACAAAATATAAAATATTGGGAAAATTAGCATAGGAAAATTGCAGGCTTAAATCGGAAATAAATTGATGAAAGCCGAACCAACACATCCCTTATATTAGGTAACCCGCTCGCCGCCGGTGCATGATTCTTTGCTTTCTCATTTACTCTGTATTAAAAGGCTAACCCAAACTTCTTTGAAATTCACGTCATATGTGGGGGAGGGGGGGGTAATAAAGATGGTCAAGTTAGGTTTGAAATGAATACAAACTAGAAAAAAATAATTATTTATAGGCTTCAAATTACCCAAATATTTTCTTCTAAAATTTGAATTGAAATTTCATAGATAATCATGGTGGTTTCAAATTATCTAATTTTTTGTATTAACTAATGTCGTATTAGCCAAATACTACTGTAATAATAGTAATAATGTATTAAAATAATATCAATGTTGATCACAAAGAAATGTTCTTGTAATTTTTCTAAAAGCGAATTCCTACCAGAATAATACTAACAGTAGAATGTGTGTCCAAAGTGTAGAGAAAATCACCCTCAGTATTTTCAGGCATGGGCGTGTGAGTAATATAATCAAGAGCAGGTCAAAAGGTCAAGTTATTACTTTTGAGCGTTGTACTGTTCATCGTTTATCTAAAACTCTCCTCCACCCCCCTTCACCCCGCCAAAGCAAGACATATAACAGGTAAGGCATAATGAATGTTTGGGAGGTCGATATTAATGTCAGTATTAATATCCTTCCTTGTCAAACCTGATGGCCTTTTGTGAGCGCGGGAAGGAGGAAGAATGAGGGCAGTGGAGGGGGGAGTTAACTCTTTAGTAGTGAAGCGCGATGGCCTTCCTTGAGTGTCTTCTTGGCTTTACTACCTCTAGGGCGTGCCCTTACATTATTATCAGTCTCTTCAACTTCTCCTATACATTTTATATTATCTGTATTCTCCCCTTTACCGAGGATCTTCCTTTCCAGTCACTTCTTTCACCCTTTACTCCTTATCTGTGACAAAAAAAAAACAAAAAAAAAGATAGATATATTTCTTGAGTCTTCTCAGACACTGTCAAGAATGATGTGTCGTCATGCGAGAGGGGGAAAAAAAATGAAATGATTCGGTGTCTTCTCCAATATATAATAGATAGAACTTGATAAAATAGAGCTTATACGCCTACATAGTAAATAAAAAAGTTAGTTCGGTGTGTTGTAAAAAAAAAAAAGAAAGAGTGTTCTGATGTATACAGAAACTTTGCAAAAGTATAGACAATTTCAAAATGTGAAATGAATAATTTTACTTTGATATATAAAGGGGAAAGGTAAGGTATAAAAAAAGTAGAAATAGAATTGCTGTTTGCTTAGTTCAACTTTTTTTTTTCCCCCCATTTCATAGAAGCAGGAAGGTTGTGCGCTAAGAGACGAAATATTGTTAGGGTGGGAGTATAAAAGGCAGCGACAAAAGGTAAGAGTTTTTGCAATTTTTATAACAAAACTTTTTTTTTGTACAAAAATAAACAAAATATTGCTTCAGTAAAAATATAGTTTAATTTTATTCACATGGTGATATCAACGGTTGTTGAATATATGTCAAGGCTATCTTAGAATTTAATAACAAATTTTTAAAATGAAGAGAAAATGCTGTCATTAAATTTCAGGACACTCTAAAACAGATATTCAAGAACAACTATTGAAGTCACCATGTAAATGAAATTAAACTAAATGTTTCAACTGGATAAGTATTTGATCTATTTTGACCGAAAATACTTTTTGGTATGAAAACCGTAAATACACGGAACTTTTCTCTCTTCACCTACACTACCAACTCAAACCTGCCCAAAAAGTTTGCGCACAGGAAAATCAAATCAATAAAGGGATTAGTAATGGATAAAATCTTGAGAAAATATATCTGCACTAGCTTCGAGAGAGTTTGTTAAATCAGTAAAGAAAGCATACCCAGCTGAAGTTTTAACCCTGATTTCTCGAGGAACTGGAATAGATGAGATTGACGTCTTAATTTATGTGCCCACCAGTACGTTTAAAAAAATAATCTTTACTTTAAAAGTATATGAACCGTTTCATGGTATTCATTGACAGAAGAATTATTTTTATTATTATTATAATTTAACACCACGTCTTACTACCCGTTCGGGTTATACGCTTAAGTACTAATTACACTAATGGATTAGGAATTGGGAAGGTTGAATTTAGAGGAAGCGAACCCGCATTTGCGTGGAGGGAGAGTGGAAAACCATTTAGTAAAAACCACCCCCAGTTCACTCGAACGAGATTCGAACCTCGATCTCCCCGTCCTCGGTGGTCTGGCTCAACACGACTGGCGCGTTAGCCAACTACGCCACCGAGGCGGGTAGAATAATTATTAACCATAAATGTACCCTAAGCAGTATAAGATGTTAGATTCTCACTGTACTTCTCCTCATTGTTTATGTTGTCCAAGTTAGAATCCTATCCGTGTTTACTATGATTTATTTTCCCTTTAGTTATACCTTTTCATTCCCTTGCTAATTCAAGGGGTTTCTCTCTAGTATGAGGCAACTTTTTAATTCCTAACGCTAAATTATGATGAACGCAGGAACTTAGAGCAGGCCATATACGATTGAGTACGATCTAGTGGATATGGCTAGGGCGAAACAGATTTCAACTAAACTCTAACAAAGTACCTCGGAAGATATTTGGTCCAAAAAGGGATGAGGACACCGGGGAGTGGATGAAGTTACATAATAATGAGTTACATACCATGTACTAATCACAAGACATAGGAAAGTCAAGTCTTGTAGATGATGGTGGGCAGGACAAGCAGCGCGGATGGTAGAATCTATAACCGTGTTCAGGCTATCGACTAGTAAACCCAATGGGAAGAAACCATTGGGAAGACCTAGGCGCAGAAGGGAGGATAACATAAGAATTGACCTGAACGAGAGAGGCTTTAATTTGGTGGACTGGATATAGCTCAATATAGGGATAGGGTGCAATGAGGTGTACTGGATAGAACTATCTCAATATAGGGATAGGGTGCAATGAGGTGTACTGGATAGAACTATCTCAAGATAGGGATAGGGTGCAATGAGGTGGACTGGATA